>CATIWR010013748.1:0-24220 GCA_949677035.1 Omphalea diandra | reverse complement strand
AAAGCTATTGCATTTGCACTTGCATAGTCAATTGTTATACTTGCAATGTATCTTGATGATATTTGATTATAGATTATGCCATGAGAATTTGATTATTGTTTTTATTCACTGAGTCGCGACTCACCAAATCGCAATTATTTTTCAAATACTACTTTGGACACTTTGGTATATAAAGTTTTGCATAGAGACACATCAAACATAGGTTGTCAGCTGAATTCCAACTCTCTCTCCTTGCGTCATGTACATATGTTTGATAGGAACTAGTTATGGTCACTGGTCCTGACATTAGTTAACACATGTGTACATTAAAATACATATGGGATTATATATGTATGATGAATAAACCTTAATGTGTGTGCATTTCTGAACGTGAAATGCCATGATTTGCAACTAAAGACGATAGTTACAGTTGGTGGTATCAGAGGATTCAAGCACACGCGGGGCAGACATGCAAATCTTGGTGTGTATGACATCATAGGGCCGACAGGCAAATCCCGGATGTTGAGTGCTCTGATAGGTACCAACTGTAGCCACATTGTGACGTTACAATTTGTGGTATCAAAGCTGATTTACAAATAAGAACAATGGATGTCACAATTATTGGTTTGACAAATGAATTTAGATGTAACAGTTTTGGTATCAGAGAGAGCTCAAACTTACACGGGGCAGATGTGCAAATCCCAGTGTGTATGACATCGCAGGGCCGACGGGCAAATCTCGGATGTTGAGTGCTCTGATAGGTACCAATTGTAGCATTACAAATTGTGGAAAAAAAGAAAATTAGTATTAGAGCAAATATGAACACAGTCGCATTACATTTATTGGTATGAGAGCATATATGAATACAGTCGTTACAGTTATTGGTATCAGAGTAACATGATTTGTAAACACAAGTGGTCATTACAATAGTAGTTGGAATCCAATCATTAGTAGCTAGGTTTCCTTCGTAAGAAGCATGACAATGGGTTACAAAATTTAGTGCTAAGTTAAAGCATTTTCCATTTCCATTCTCTACTTTAATGAACCCTGTTAAGGATATTTTCAAAACTTAAAGAGATTAAATAATGACAAGAAACAAGAAGTTGAAAAATGTGGAGAAGAGCTACTACATGCTCATTTCATTGATATATATGTGTGTGTGTGTGTGTGTGTGTATGTATATATGTATAGATACACACATACAAAAGTATACAAATATGAATCAAGCAAAAATTGTATGTGTGTGTATGTATCGACACATACATACAAAAGTATGAATCAAGCAAAAATCAACAGTCATATCTCATTAAAATAACACATTCAAATACATTCAATAAAAATATTCATACAAAAGATTGTTGCCAATTTATTGAATCATATAAAAGTTCGAACGACGGAGAATGAGTTATTGTCTCGGCAAACAATTGAACCTAGGGGAATAGAGAACATTGATTGAATAGTTGATCAATAGTGAATGATTTAACACTAAAGAATGACTGAACGATGGGAGAACTCATGAACACTAGAAAATAGTGAACACTAGAGATCGGTTGAGAAGAACAATTTAGAAGCTCAACTGTTCTCCATAAAAAAAAAATCAAAACAACAACACTTGTTATCAATTGTAACTTTAACAATAGCACAAGCAGTTGCTCTAAGCATTCAACAGCTGCTACGAACATGCTTCAATACTACTCATTGACACGTGCTGAAGCGAATTTCCATCCTCTCTCTTCTTTCTTCAATTCTTGCCTTAAGCAAGGGCTTTGTTAGGATATTAGCAAGTTGATCTTCAGACATGCAATGTCTAAATTTGATTTATCCTTTCTTCTAAACATCTCAAAAGAAATGAAAATTAATTTGCCATGAAACACCATATTTTTTTATCATTGCAACTATAGACTAATTATCACACAACATCTCCATAGCTTCTTTTTTATTATTTCCCAAATCAATAAGAACTTTTTTAGACCATAAAGCCTAATTTACAGTGACTGTAACTGCCATGCACTATGCCTTAGTTGTAGATTAGGCTACCATACTTTGCTTCTTGCTATTCTAGCTCATCATAATATAACCAACAATGAAACAATAATATGAAGTGCTCTTCATGTTATCCTTTGATCTTGCCCAATCACTATTAGAGAAACTAAGCAATTTTGTGTCACAAGAGCTCATGTATAACAATCCATAATCTGTTTTGCCCTTCATATACCTTAGAATCCTTTTTATTACAATAAAATGAACATGACTTTGAGAATGCATAAACTAGAAAAACATGTTTATTGCCAACATGATATCAGGCCTGGTGACCAATAGATATAGAAAGCTTCCAATCAAAATTCTATAAACATTATCATCCACCTTTAAACATTATCTTCCTTCTTCAATTTCTCTTCTTTCACTACTAGTGTTGCAACAAGTTTACAATTTGACATTGCAAACTTCTCCAAGATCAACTCAACATCCTTCTTTTGATGAATGAAGATGTCTTGACAAGTAAGTAGCATTTCAATTCCCAATAAATAAGAAATAAGTAGCAAGTCATTCATTTTAAACACTTTTTTCATCTCCTCCTCAAATTGAACCAATATACTTTGATTACTATTAATGACAAATAAATCATCAATAAAGGGAGATATCACCAAAACTTGCTTATATGATTGCTTAATATAAAGAGTTGCTTCATTGTATCTCTTTTAAATCCTAAGCTCATTAAATGCATATCAATCTTGTTATACCAAACTATAAGAGCCTACTTCAAACCATTAATTCTTTCTTCAATGAGTCAACATGATCTTCAAACCTTACAATCTCAAATCCTTCAAGTTGATCAACATAAATTTCTTCTTCTAACTCTTGATTTAGGAATGTTGACTTGAAATCCAATTGAAAAAAACTCCAACTATTGTGAGCTACAATTGACAACAACAATTTGATGGTGTCAATCCTAGCAACTAGAGCAAATGTTTAAGTGAAGTCAATTCCTATTTCTTGAGCATAACCCTTCACAACCAATTATGCTTTAATCTTGCAAATTGAACCATCTAGATTGAGATTAATCCTGAAGAGCCACTTTACACCAATAACATTCTTTCCTTTTGACATTAGCACCAACTATGGCATGTTGTTCTTTTCAATCATCATTAGCTACTCTTTTATTGCTACCTTCTACTATGGGGAGTTGATGGCATCAATAAAATTTTGGGGCTCCAATGATGCCATATTACACCAAACATAAATGTTTTAAAATGTTTTTATTCGTCTCATAGTAAACTCCTCATTAGAATCTAATTCTCCATCACCACTAGAAGCATGTTTATGGGGTAAAATACCTTAATTGAATTCTTATTAATAGCAATAACATTTTCCTAAACCTAAGAAGCATTATTATTAAAAGTGACACTTCTAAAAATAATGATCTTTTTAGCTTTACTTTTAACACTCTATAAGCCTTAAAGTTGTTGTCATGCTTAATCATAACTTTAATTTCAGCTCTATAGCTCAGTTTATCCCTCTATGCATCAGATGTATGGACATAACATAAGCACCTAAACAGTTTGAGATGACTCATAGTAGGCTTAGCACCAAACCAAGCTTCAAATGGTATCTTGCCTTCAACTACCTTGGTAGGTAACCTGTTAAGAAAATAAATAGTTGTATTGATAACCTCAATCCAATATTCTTTTAGCACACTTTTCTCAAACATAGACACCTAGCCATATTCATGATGAATCTGGTCTTTCTCTCACTAACTCCATTTTGCTTAGGAGTATAGGCTACAACAAATTCGTGATGAATGCCACATTTTTGCAAGTAGCATTCAAAATACTAGGAACTTCCATTGTCTAATCCAAGTGTTTTGATTGTTTAGAGCAAGAATTCTTAGTTTTAACCTTATATTTGATGAAGGAATCTAATAGCTCAATCTTCTACTTAAGGTTAAACACCTTGTAAAACCTGCTAAAATCATCAATAAAAATAAGAAATGTCTACTACTAAATAAGGAAGGGTTTGATGTAATACCATACATATTAGTGTGCACTAGCTAGAGCTTCTCACTTGCTCTCCATGCTTAGTTAGTTGGAAAACAATGTTTAGTTTGTTTGCAAAATTGACATACTACACACACTTCATTAGGATCACAAATAGTAGGCAAACTAAGGACCATAACCTTCTTTGACATATCAATAATAGAATTGTAATTAAAGTGTTCTAGCTTTTTATGCTAAAGAGTTGATTCATCAATACTGTTAGTGTAAGCTTGAATCTCAATATTTTCTCATTAAATTAAGAAATTTCTTTTAGACATGTTAATTAATAGTATGCATCTACCAATAGGGTCATAAATCTCACATTTTTTCTTTTTTAAAAAATAGAGAATATTCATTCTCATCCAGCTAATCTACACTTAATAAGTTATGGCTAATTCGAGGCATAAATAGAACATCAGTGATGACTTTTATACCTAAAAGAGTGCTCACTATAAAAACTCCTTTTGCCATCACTTCTAACATATTACCATCACCAACTTTCACCTTGGAAGAGTAGCTCTTATCAAGGGCACTAAAGTTCTTCAAATCATTTCACATGTGGTGTGTGCAACCATTATCAACTAACCAAGTAGAGAAGTGATTGATGGCAACATTACATTATTCATGAACTAATGCATGAAGAGCTTTTCTTCTTAAGTTTCGAGGTTACATTTTTCATGAATCAATGCCATGAAGAGCTTTTCTTCTCATAGTTTAGGGTTTCATTCTTCATAAACTAATGTCGTAAAGAGCTTTTCTTTTTTAGGCTCATAAAGAACTTTTCTCCAAGCAACCTAATCTCATTAACAACCTTTATAACTCTATCAACATACATATTTATTATGGTTTCAAAATCTTTCATTTGAAGCAACTCAAACTCATTCCTTAAGTTAAACACTCACATTTGTTTGGTCTTCTCACTACCATAAAACTCCTTCTTTAGCTTTTCCCATGCCTTTTTTATTGTGTCACAAGCCATAAGTCAGGTGAAAATCACTTCACTTATAGTTGTGTTAAAGTAAGAAAGAGCCTTATATCTTTTGGAAATTCCTCATAGTTATGTTTGATCTAATAAAGAGTTTGATTTTCAGGTTAAAGATTTGGTTCCTTCCCTATCTTGGCAACCTCTCAAAGATTAAATGCTCTCAAATAGGCTTTCATTTTAGGAGTCCAAATATGGAAATGCTCACAATTAAGAGTGAGGGAGTTGTTATTGAAAATGTTGTGGAAACCATGGTTGAGATTGGCCTTTTTAAGGTTATTTTTGGTGGGGTTTAACCCATTGATTTTCTCTCTTTTGCAAGCTGACTTTCTTTTCTTGCACTCATTGGATTCCCTCTTCTTCATAGGTTTTTTATTTTATTTTTTAAGATCACTTAAGCTTTAATACCATTTGAAGGATATTTTCAAGGCCTAAAGAGCGTAAATAATGATAAGAAATAAGAAGTTGAAAAATGTATAAAAGAGCTACTACAGGCTCATTTCATTTATATATATATATATATATATATATATAAGAGTATAGCTTAACAACTACAACTACCAACTCTATTAACTTCTCCTTAATTCAAGCAAGATTTTATCTGGTTATATCTTTGCTTAAGTGAAGAAAAACTCAACAGCCATGCCTCATTAAAATAATACATTCAAATAGATTCAATAAAATATTCATTCAAAAGATTATTCCTAAGTTGTTGAAGTAGATAGAAGACCGAATGGTGGAGAATGGGTTATGGTCTTTACGAACAGTTGAACCCAGGAGAGGGGTTGAACACTGGTTTAACTGTTGATCAATAAGGAATGACATGAACAAAGGACAATGGTGAACAATGGAAAACGTGGAGAGGAATGCTTAAGAAGCTTAATTGTTCTCCACAAAAAAAAAAAAAATCAAAACAACAACACTTGTCGTCAATCCTAACTTCAGTAGTAGCACTAGTAGTAGTTCCAAGCATTTAGTAGCTACTCTCGAACATGCTTTAACACCTTTTCCTATTTGCACTACCATATAATCCTAATACAACTCTATTTTACAATTGCTAAAAGATAATATTTATGTATATTGGTTGCTCTAGTAATAGTTTTACATACATATTTCATATAGAGAAATTAAGACTTATCATTAAGAGAATGATCTAAATTTGGGATGAGTTTAAGATTTTTTTACAAAACTTATGTTTTTTTTTTCATGAAAAAGAAAATGTAGGGTGATAAAATAATTACCATGTGGTGCTACTTGTAAATGTAGTTGAATCTTGTAGTACTCTGTCTCCACAAACTCTTTTCAAACTTGGCCTTTTCCATTATAAATTAGTTTCTACATACCTTAAAAAAAATCAAAATAATAAGATATATAAAATGCCAATTATTGTAATAGCAAGAGACATTTATGTTAGTTATATGTCCTAGGCCAATGCTGAAAATGGACATTTTCTTAATAATATCATGTTTGCTTTTTATTAAATATTTCTTTTATTTATGGCTAAATGATAAATTTCATGAATAGTTAATTGTACCTAATGTCATCAAGTATAAAGCCTTCAAGTATAAATAATTATATTCTAAACTATCTCTAGTTGGTCATTATTATTAGGGTAATAATGAAAGAAGACTAGTATGTAATTGATTGATGACTATATTTTACTAGTCATGCATATGTGTTATTAAGTCAAACATATAGATGCATGTTTAAGAAACATTGTATTGGATCAACTTGCTATGAGAACACTACATGGATTAATTGTCATAACTGATTCCCATGCAATAATATTAACTTAGTCCTCTGACCTGAAAATCACTATAGTTTCTAATATGATGAACTTCATATTTTGATATAGTCAAACATTATCTTTAATTGAATGATCATACAGAGAAACATTGGACATAGAGTAAATCATATAGAGGAATATGAGTGATTGAGAAGGAATTTGTCATTTATATGTTTATGAGAAATATATATCTAGGCCCCTCAATAAGTTAGACTAAAAAAAGGATTGCATGGCCATGTGTTAATGAATTGATAAAAGTTATCAATATCATTTTATATTAATCTACTCGGAGATTGAGAAATAATTGAACTATATAAGGATGACATGATTCATGTCTTATGTTCAATTGAGATATCACATGACAAAAGGATTATAATACTATTTGTGAAATAGGTTAGGTCGGATTATTGACCTTCATATAATTTAGGTAGTCATAATGTCTTGTTAGGGACAATTTATGACTTGTTAGCCAAAATGGGTTTTAGGCCACTGCTAGTATTATGTGAACCTATAGAGTCACACACATAGAATAAGCCTAAAATAAAACTGGGTTTTTACTACTCTCTTTATTTATAATTAAGATAATTAGAAATATTATCTAAAATTATAAGGTATCTATTTCATTTTAAAATGGATATTATCTATATCTTTAAGATATAGAGTTGGCATAAAATATCGTAACGGTTGATATATATATATATATATATATATATATATATATATATATCTCTGTGTGTGTGTGTACACATTTTAGGATTTTTGTATGAAAAAGTGTATTCACATTTTTCTTTAAAAGTGTTTAAGAGAGATAGAGAAAACTCTAGTGATAGCACACTTGTGTTTTGGAGAAAAGTCTATTAATGTGGATACCTACAGAGGGCGATCATCCTTTGGTGACGCCTTGATCTGACTCTAAGCTTAAGATTAGGTGTTACCGATACAAAGCCCTTTTGTGCCTTTCAATAAATTTGTTATCTTTCATCCAGATTGATGAGGATTCAACCATTTACATTGCATTGGGCAACTATGGGCTACTTGGGGCTTTTCAAGGGTAAATCCCTTAACAAAGGCAACTATAAAGATTGTTCTGGTGGGCTTCCAGTTGTGTTAGGACATGCTGATGGTCTATAACCTATACCATCATCTAACAGGAGCAGCTTCTTATAATAGGTTTTCTCTCTTTATTCTTTTACTTTATAAAATTTTATTTATTATTTTTCACTTTCAACACTATAAACTTTTAGGGACTTTTCCAAAATTATTTTATGTATGCAATCACTAGGTTAGTTTCAATAAAATATTTAAAACTAGTATGAACACTCACTTTTTATTTCCTAAAATCAATTAATCTTTCTTAATGTATGTCAATTGATTTGTTTTCTCAATTTGTGTACCCTTATCAATTTTTGGGAATCTGTAAAAATTGATGAAATTTATTTAGGGTGATGGAATACATACCTGAGACACAAATTAATTCATTATTATGATTTATTTTTCATAACTTTTCTATTGATTTTGAACCGAATCATGTTGTTTTTGCTGAACTTGCTTGTATTATTGTTGAACCAAACTTAGGACTTTTGCACAATTTTGGAAAATTAATTTTCATAATTTTCTATCAAATTTTGCAAATAGTGTTGCCAAGACTATAGTTGATTACTTTATACCCTTTAAATTTTCCTAACGTTATTTGAACACCTACACAAAAAAATATAGCATGTTATTTCATTATTCAGAAATTCAAAATATTTTACATACCTCAGATTAATGACTTGATTCTTTCATTAGTTGACTCACATGACCTTCATTTATGTGTCTACGTCTAACTTTTCATTGTGTTCATTTTTCTTTTATTTGCCTTTTCCTTTTTATTATGTGGGATTTAAATGTTTGCTTGCTTCTTTGTTCTTCAACTTTCCTTTTTCTCTTATAAGGTGATGTCTCCTTCAACAAAGGAGGCAGAGCTATTGGCCCAATTGGGGTTTGGCTTAAGCAGCTGCATCCCTAAGTCATTACTCATGTAGAGGAGATTGACCTCATGTTATTCTCTAGACACTGATAGAGAAGGCCCTATAGATTGACTCTAACATAAATCAGGTGCTAGTAAAGCTATGGATTAACACTACCACATCTTTCACCTCTCGCTAATAGGGGAGGTGATGATCACACCCAAGGATTTTACTTACTTCATTGGGATTAAGTTTATGGGGATCCCTCTTCCCACGAACTTTAATTTGCTCAAGCCAATGTTGTAGATGGATTACATTTGTTGACTCATAGGGTGTGTTCCTAAGATGAAGGAGAGTCTTTTATTCAAGCAGTCTAGCCTAAGGGTTAGTGCACCATTGCTTCTAAGGATAGTCTGTAATATGTGGTAGACTAGTAGGAATACTACTTTCTACTTTACAGCCTGTCAGGGACGTTGTTCGTGAACCCATCAAATGTGGTAGAGATAATCTTACTACCGAACAATAGAGGACATAGGACTCATCCATCATTTTATTTAGGTGTTTATTGCATTGGCTTATCTATACTGGTTCTTAGATTGGTGCAGCAGAGGCTAGTCCTACATAGGATGCGCCAAGTGTGCGTCCATCATGAGTATTTTGAACCTCTTCACTTCATTTATTTATTTATTTTTTAGTTCTTTTTTAAACTAACTATGTGATTCATTGACATGCTTGGATTATGGAATTGGGCCTATTGTAGGGAAGCAACCCCTTACCTGACATGGATAATTGTTATCCTTGATTTGCAAGGTCAAATGCAACTCGCCAAAGTGTGTCATTAGTAGAGGTCGAGCATGGTTGCTTGAACACCATTATGTTGGACCAGGTACTTTTGTCATTCAAAAAGAAATAATTACTAGTTGCCTACCTCATTTGTTGATCTTGGTTATATACTTATAATGATAAGTCATAGTTGTTTTCTTTTATAGCTTTATTTAGACTGGAGGGGGCCAACTGACGCTTAACAGTAGAAGGTGATAGAGATAGAGGCTCGCTCTTATAGGCAGTGCTTATTAGTTAGCAATTCCTTATGGAACTAGTACTTAGGGAAGCAAGTCCTTTGATAGTGCAAGGGACTAGACACTTGGCTTATTCCTTTGCATCTACCTTTATATATGTTTTAGGCAATATAGAAGAATAAGAAGGAGGAGATTCAGACCGATTTATAATTTGTACTTAGGAAGTGGCTCATTTCAGATAAGATCACCTATCAAACTTTGATGGTTGGGGCTTTCATAGTGATGATCCTAATGAAGGAGGTGATGATATGAGCGTTTCTATAGCACAAGGCATATAACGAAATGATTCTTCATCGTGAGGCTCGAGTGATGACTACGCATACTGAGTAGAGGCCTCAAAGCGTTCTCCTACCATTAGGGCAGTAATAGGGCATGTACTTCTACTCTTGAGGGATTAGAACCTGTGGTGGTAGGTGAACTCGACCTAGTTCCTAACAGCATGGTAAAGTCCTATATGGCATTGTTCACCGGATCTCTTCTTGTCCAAAAAGGCCAACTGCTCAAATATATTTCTTATCCATTAATACTTGGGAATCTTTGACTCCTCCAACACTTGCAAGGACTTCATTTCTATCTCAATTAGAAATATCACTTCCATTCCATATATAAGAGAATATTGTGTCATTCCTATTAACTTTCTAGCTGTAGTTTGCCTATAACATGGAAGACAATTTCTCATACTAATTTTTATAAGTCTTTACCATCTTTGCAAGTATGTTCTTGACACTTTATTTGGCTACCTCTACTGCTCCATTAGCTTGTGGTCTATAGGGTGATGACTTATGATGGGTCACTTTGTACTTTTTCATAATTATTCTTCTTTTTACTTGAAAGTGCACCATATTATTCGTTATGATATGATGTGGTACACCATAATGTCAAATGTGATTCTTTGCTATGAATTGGGCTATTTACACTGCCCCTAACTTACTAAAAGAATCGACTTCTGCCTATTTTAAGAAGTACTCTATGACCATTATAATGTACTTATGCCCCTTATAAAAGTCAACCTAATTTGTTCGATCACATCAATATCCCACGCCATGAATGGCCATTGTAATGTTAGATTCTATAATTCCATAGGAGGTATGTGATTAAGGTTGTCATGGATCTAACACTTGTGACAACTTCAAGCCATTTAAATACAGTCCTCATCTATAATGGTCAAGTTGTAATGACCCTTTTAATTTACAAATCATGGAATTCATGTATGAAAATACATGCACATAAAGGTTTATTCATGCACTCACAATCCAACATGTATTTAATGTAAATATATGCTAACTAATGATAAAGGCTAGTGACCATAAATAGTTTCCTATATAGATATATGTATATGGCATAATGAGAGAGATAGTTGGAATTCATCCGATGACCTATGGTTCATGTGTCTCTATGCAAAACTCTAAGCACCAAGTGTCCAATCCCTATGCTTCAGTATCTGAAAAATATAATTGCAATTTAGAGAGTCGTGCCTTAATGGATATAAATAATAATCAAATTCTTATGGAAAAAGCAATAATCAAATATCATTAGGATACATTACAAGTACAATAATTGACTATGCAAGTGCAAAGGTAATAGATTGATTTTGTTATGGCCTTGCAAGACAAACACTGCTCCCGAAAATTCATGTGATTCAAGTGACATTTGATTTTTGCTGGCCAACATATAACAAGTGAATCATTTGATCAATAACATATGCCAATAGGACATATCAGTCCCTTTTCCATGTGATTTGTAAGTATTTGACAAGTCGTTCACAACATCCTTTTAGTTCCATATGCAAGTGTTCATTCATAATTGTATATCAAGTAATCATTAAGAGCATATCATTTAACATGTGTTCACATGTAAAGCGTAACAATTCAATCTCACATACATGTAATATAACATAATCATATCATAAAATTATCACACATACACATTAGAATCTAATTATGTTATTTACTCACCTTTGATGTGACCAACCTTTATGGTAGGTTTGGTTCTCTCTCTAGGGTTTCCTCAAAGTGTCAAGATCCTAACATTTGATACATACATGGTCATAAGTATGTCAAAATGATTATGAATGCTTGGTATGCAACTATGGCATGATCCATGTAAGTGGACCTAGTGTTTATGCATATTTTCCTTATACGACAGCCTGATCTTGCTAGACTCTCATGATAGTAACTTTAGATATACTAATCCAAATGACTTGATTCTTTTTTTCAAAAAAACTAGACACATAACGATACAACATGTTCAAATTTTAGGTTTATATAAGATATAGAAAATGTGGTAAATTTTTTATTTTTGCTCTCTTTCAATGTCATCTAAATCTATGTAGGTCTTACATTCTTGGTTATATCTCAATATGTACAAATCCAATTGCAAAAATGATCTACCATAAGTTACAAAAAACATAAGGAAACATTTTTCATGGTTTATTCATTGTCTAATTCAGTCTATAAAGTCACCAAACAAATGACCAATCTCAGGGTGAGCAGGATTTCAACATAGTGACAATCAGTCATGATGAAGGGGCAATATCTTAATAACCTTGCCAAGTTTGGCAAAAATATTTTGTAAACAAGTATATCAAATATAAATATACAACTTTGAAGTTTAACACATCACTAAATTCCAAATCTATAG
Source organism: Omphalea diandra (assembly GCA_949677035.1). Classification (NCBI taxonomy): domain Eukaryota; kingdom Viridiplantae; phylum Streptophyta; class Magnoliopsida; order Malpighiales; family Euphorbiaceae; genus Omphalea; species Omphalea diandra. The sequence continues at coordinate 11,771 of CATIWR010013748.1, read as the reverse complement.
CCATCAAATTCTTAGAACATATAATTATAAGACTAATGAGGTTTCGTCTGGGTGCAGGGTCATTCACAATCAATAAGCCATATCTCTTGCCACACAACAAATCAATCAAAAATGCTTTATAAGTATTTAAAGGGGATATAACAAATCAACAAATTTTATGGTTCACAGTTTGTCTAAATTAGCATATAAAGCCATCAAAATATATGAAAATAGAAAGACTGAGATGATTTCAGTTGGTTATGAACTAGCCCTAATGAAGAAGCCATATCTCCTCTCACACACAAAATCAAGCAAAAATGTTTAGCATGAATTTATGTGGGACATAAAGCTACAACTTTTATAATTTACACTTTCCATTATTCATCTTCTAGGGTTATGAAATCGTGGGTGCAATACGTTGTTCTAATAATAAAACTAAAACATACAACTCTTTTTTCTCTTGAATTCCAACTTCCATGCATGAGTTGTACCTCAAATACACTATAATTTTCACTAACCATGCATGATTCAAATGTAATGAGGGTTTAATTTATGTGGGAAGAAGATAAATTAACTTACTTATTTTCCTATAACTAGAAAACCTTAGGATTCTTTCCTAGGCAACTCACTCTTCTCCCTCTCATTTTTCTTCTTCTTCCTTTCTTTCTTTCTTCCTTAGCACTCTCTTTCGTCTATTACCCCTCACGTTTAACCTCTCTATTCTAATCCTAAATGTGAAATTTTCCACTTGTAAACCTATTATAACAAGACAAAATCATGGTATTTCATTTCCATTTGTTGGGAGTTCTTTTTTCCCCTTTTAGTCCCTCTTCTTCACTCATTCATCACCTCCATCCATCTCCTAATCCCAAAATGCTCTATATACTTTTAAATAAGCTCTAAAACACCATTATTTATTATGTTATAACATGCACACAACATAAGATGATTTTCCATTCAACTATACAAACATTACATATATGTTCAAGTGTCCCAAATACAATGGTGTTAGTGTCATCGCCATGCTTATACAATTCACATGTTTAAATGATCATTTATCCAATGCATATGTTCATGTGGGATTTCAAATCATTTATGCAATGAATATGTTCATGTGATAATGCCAATGAATAGGGGTAGAGATGTTACATTTGTTCCCCTATTATAAAGAATTACGTCCTTAAAATTCAATACCTATAAAAAAATGTCGATATTGTTGTTTCATGTTCCCTTCGGTTTCCTATGTACCCTCTTCTTGTGAGTGGTTTCTCCATAATACCTTAACCAAAGGGATTTCTTAATTTTGTAACTGTTTTGTCTTATAACTGATGATTTTCATAGGTTTTTTAATGTAACTTACATCATCTGCAATTGTTATTGTTGGATCCCCAAGTATGTGTAGGATCAGACCAATACTTTTTGAGCATAACAACATGGAATACATTATGAATTTGAGCCATCTCTAGCAATAATGCTAGCTTGTAAGCCAATGGACCAATTCTTTATAGGATCTCATATGGTACTGTGTATTAAGGACTCAGTTTCCCCTTCTTGCCAAATTGAATAATTCCTTTCCATTATGAAACTTGAAGGAACACTTTGTCTCCCACCTCATATTCCATTTCTCCTTTGTATTGGTTCGTATAGCTCTTTTCCCCTATCTTATATTACTTTAAGTTTACTCGTGATTACCTCCACCTTATCCATAGTGTCTTACACTAGTTCTAGCCCTTCTAAAATGTGCGTCCCTTCTTCATCTTAATAGATTGGACTTGAACATTTTCTTCCATATAGTGCTTCATATAGTGCTATTTGTATACTGTTATGATAATGATTATTATAAGCAAATTCAATTAAGGCAACATATTCATTCCATGCACTTTTAAACTCTATCACATAAGCTCGAAGCATGTCTTCAAGTGTTTGAATTGTCCTTTTTGATTGTCCATCTATCTGAGGATAAAAAGTAGTACTAAAACTCAACTTAGTACCCAAAGCTGTTGCAAACTAATCCAAAATCGAGATGTAAATCATGGATCTCTATCTAATACAATGGACACTAGAATGCCATGTAATCTGACAATTTCATCCACATATTTCTTAGATAAGTGATTAAGTGAACTACCCCATTGAATAGGCAAAAAGTTAGCTGACTTAGTTTATTAATGATAACCCATATTGCATTGTTCTTCTTCAAAGTCCTTAATAACCCATATACAAAGTCCATGGTTATTCTTTCCTATATCCATATTAGAATCGTTAATGGTTTCAATTTTTCAACTCGTGCTTGATGTTTCGTCTTGATCTGCTGACTAGTCAAACATGTTAAAACATAGGTTACTACATCTTTCTTTATTTTAGGCCACCAAAAGTGAGATCACAGGGTATTATACATCTTTATCATTCCTGGATGCAAGACATATGGAGCATTATGTGCTTCTTCTAAGATTTCTCTTTGCAAATTATCAACATTAAACATACAAATAGGAGAACCCAATATCAAGGCATCATTTCGAATATCAAAATCACCATGTCTCCCATGTTTATCCTTTATGTAACTTTGGATCCTTGCCCTGTGCTTCTTTAATTCGAACATGCAACATTGGTCTCACTTGAAAAGTAGCAATCAAAACCCCATTATTTTGTATGTTTAGTTCCATATTCATAACTCATAATTGAACCAAATAAGATAATGAAAATATTTATAAATGAGTTATACCGCTTCTTGATTTCCTGCTCAAAGCATCAACAACCACATTTGCCATCCTTGGGTGATACTCAATGGTGCAATCATAATCCTTTAGTGGTTATAACCACCGCCTCTATCTCATGTTTAATTTTTTTTGGCTTATCAAATACTTCAAGCTCTTGTGATCTGTAAATATCTGAAAAGTTTCTCTATATAAGTAATGTGTCCATATTTTCAAAGCAAACACAACAGTTGCAAGTTCTAGGTCATGTACTGGGTAAGATAATTCATAAGATTTTAGTTGTCTATATGCATATGCAATTACCTTACTATGTTATATTAAAACACATCCCAAACCTTGATGAGAGGCATTACTATAAACTACAAATCCTCCATTATCGGTAGGAATGGCTAACACTGGAGCATATGTCAATCTATCTTTTAATTCATCAAAACTCTCTTGAAATGCTTTAGACCACTGAAATGTTGCATTTTTCCAAAATAACTTAGTCAAAGGAGCAACTATAAATGAAAACCCCTCAACAAATCGATGATAGTACCAGTTAGTCCTAAGAAACTTCAGACTTCTGCAACAATTCTTTAGGGTTTCCCATTTTACTATTGCTTCAATTTTGTATGGATCCACCACTATGCCCTTTTCAAAAACTATATGTCATAGTCCAAAACTCGTACTTGTTTAATTTAGCAAATAGCCATTTTTCTCTCAAAATTTGCAACACAATCCTTAAATGTTCTTCATGTTCCTCTTTGCTTCTTAAATACATCAGTATGTTATCAGTGAACATAGTTACAAATTTGTCTAAGTAAGGCTGGAACACTTTATTCATAAAAGCCATAAACGTAGTAGGTGAATAAGCCAAACCAAATGGCATCACCAAAAATTCATAATGCACATACCTAGTTCAGAAAGCTATCTTCGATGCATCTAAGTTTGAAATTTTGAGCTGATTATATCCTGATTTTAAGTCAATTTTAGAAAACACCTGTGCTCCTTGTAACTGGTCAAACAGATCATCTATCTTTGGTAAAGGATACTTTTTCTTCACAGTAACCTAATTTAACTGCCTGCAATCAATACACAGCTTTATTGTCCCATCTTTCTTTTTAAAAAAATAATATTGGAGCACCCCAAGGTGACACACTCAGTTTGATGAATCCCTTTTCAAGTGGTTCCTACAATTGGGTCTTTAATTCTCTCAACTCAACAGGAGCCATCTTATAAGGTGGAATGGATATCGGTGCAGTTCCTGGGACTAAATTATGAATTTTATCTCCTTGTTAAGTGGTAAACTAGGTAAGTCAGTTGGGAAAACATCTGGAAACTCATTTATTATGAAAATATTCTTAAGTAATTCATTTGTGAACCTTGTGTCTACCACATGTGCCAAATAAGCCTCATAACCACTTTTAATCATGCGAAAAGCCTTGATAGCAGAAACTAGACATGTAGGTATAATTTGCCTTTCCCTTTGAAACACAACCCTTGTATGATTTAGAGATTCCAGAACAACTTCCTTAGTAAAACAATTCACTATTGCATGATATTTAGACAACTAGTCCATACCTAATATCACATCAGATTCACGTAGTGGCAACAGTACTAGATCAACATTCAACTCAACGACATCAATGGGAATCACACAATCATGAACTACCTTATCCACAATCATCACATCTCTTAAAGGAATACTAGCACATGGATTAAAATCTAAAGGTTGATTCTTACTACATAACTGTGACACCATATTCAATGAAATGAATGAATGTGTAGAGTCAGGATTAATTAATGCATCAACTTCTAAATCATGGAGAAAAAGTTTCCTAGTGATTACTTTTGGAGCAACAACAGCTTCTTGCCTAGTCATGGTAAGTACTTTGGCCTGTGTCGAGGGTCTAAAACTCTGACCTTCTGATATGCTCATACCTTGGCCAATTATGGTTGTTCTACCTCTGCCTCTGCCTTTGCCAAATGATACTCCAACTCCACTTGCCTTTGAAACTTCAACTGTGGACTCTGATGTAGCTCTACCTTTACTTCTGCCTCTCTTAAAACATTTTGGACCTTTTAAGACAATTTCTAACCATATAACTAAGAGACCGACAAAAATAGCGCCCACCAGTCAATTTTCTATGTTCATCTATATGTTGCCTATAATAATTTACACATGAGGGTCATTGTTGTGTAACTTGGCCTTGAACTTTGCCTACATATGATGAAACTCCTAATCTTCTACCTCTATAATTAGAGTAACCACCCCTAGCACTGGACTGTGATGGCATATAATCTTCACGTTTACCTTTCTTTTAGTTAAAATCTCATACAAGCTCAATAGGTATTCTTTTTATTCATTGTTATATCCTTTCTTTTTCTAATCTTTCCACCTTAGTTGCAGTAGCTTTTAGCTTGGTATAACTTTCAAGATCTACAGCTGTGACCTTACTTTTGATCTCATATCTTAGTCCCTCTTCAAACTTTCAGCATTTGTCTTTGTCAATGGCTACCATGAAGGATGCATAATGATATAATTGATAAAATTTTACCTCATACTCAGCTATAGTCATCTCCTCTACTTTAGGTTCAAAAACTCCCTTCTTTTTATCATCTTTATACACTTCTGGCATTTAATTGTTATTAAACTCATGAAGTAAATCATCCCATGTAAGTATTAGAGGCTGGGCATCACTCCTTGGAATGGTTTCCCACCAATCATATGCATCCCTTTATAATAGCGACATTGCACAATGAAACTTTTCTTCTTGTATGCATTTCATCAAATTCAAAACTCTCTATGTTCTTTTTAACCATATCTCTGCCACTGATGGATCTGTGTACCACTGAAGTCAATTGCACCCTGTTTTCTTAATTTGCCATACCTTTTTTCACTTTGAATTTCTAGATCCTACATTATTGGTTCACCAATTCTATGTTGTGCATGAGATATGTGTTATGCATGAAAATGTGTAGGAGAACTAACTCTATTAGTAGGTTAACCTCTTTAATGGCTGGCATGATGCTTCTATGTAATGTAAATCAGCTGACTCCTCTCTCTTTGGTGAGCCAAGGGTACTACCATGACTACCTTCTGCTAACGCCCTATAAACATATAAGACTATGTCATATGATAATGCAAAATAGTGCAAAAGTAATGTCATGTTCATATCTATGTACTTATGGAATCTATCCCTGCTCTGTACCAAAAACTATAATGACCATTTTCATTTACAAATCATGACATTAATGTCCGAAAATACATACACATAAAGGTTTATTCATCATACACATAATCTAACATGTATTTGATGTACATATATGTTAAATAATGATAAAGGCTAGTGACCATAAACAGGTTCCTATCTAGATATATGTACATGACACAAGGAGAGAGAGAGAGTTGGAATTCAACCAACGACCTGTGGTCTATGTGTCTTAATGCAAAACTCTAAGTGTATCCATTTTCATTTGACATAACTCATATGGCTCTAATACCAATAATTGTAACAGCCATATTCGTTTTACAAAACTCATATCATTCATGTCTAAAATACATATGCATAAAGATTTTATCCATCCTACACACACAATCCAACATGTATTTGATGTACATATATGTATATGACAGAAAGAGAGAGAGAGAGAGAGAGTTGGGATTCAGCCGACGACTTATGGTCCATATGTCTCAATGTAAAACTCAAAGCACCAAAGTGTCAAATTCCTATTCTTTAGTATCTGAAAAAAATTTACAATTTGGTGAGTCGCGACTCAGTGAATAAAAATAATAATCAAATTCTCATAGCATAATCCATAATCAAATATCATCAAGATACATTGCAGGTATAAGAATTTACTATGCAAGTGCAAATGCAATAGCTTTGTTTTTATCGTGACTGTGCAAGGCAAACATTGCTCCCAGGATATTCCTTTGATTCATTTGACATATGATTTGGGACCTATTGGTCCATCTTCCACGTGATTTGCAAGTATTTGATAAGTTGGTCTTAATGCTCTTTTAGTTCCATGTGCAAGTGCTTATTCACAAATGATATGCCAAGTAATCGTTAAGAGCATTTTATTCTCACTTGGCCTGTATTCCCATGTAACATGTAACAATTCAATCATATATACATGTAATAGAACATAATCATATTATTCCTATGTAACATGCAACATTGGTCTCACTTGAAAAGTAGCAATCAATACTCCATTCTTTTGTATATTTAGTTCCATGTTCATAGCTCGTAATTGAACTAAATAAGACATTGAAAATGCTTGTAAATTAGCTACACCGCTTCTTGATTTCCTGTTCAAAGCATCAACAACCACATTTGCCTTCCTTGGGTGATACACTAGGTCTGATAAGTCCCTTTTCAAGCAATTCCAGCATTTGGGTCTTTATTTCTCTTAACTCAGTTAGAGTCATCCTATAAGGTGGTACGGATATCGGTGCAGTTCCTGGGATTAACTCAATGGTGAATTCTATCTCTCTATCAGGTGGCAAACTAGGTAAGTCAGTTGGGAACACATTTGGAAACTCATTCACCACGAAAGTATTCTTAAGTAATTCATTTGTTAACCTTGTGTCTACCACATATGCCAAATAAGCCTTACAACCACTTTTAATCATGTGAAAAGCCTTGATAGAAGAAACTAAACATGCAAGTACAATTTGCCTTTCCCCTTAAAACTTAACTCTTGTATGATTAAAAGATTCCATAACTACTTCCTTAGTAAAACAATTCACTATTGCATGATATTTGGACAACCAGTCCGTACCCAGTATCACATTAAATTCACGTAGTGGCAATAGTGCTAGATCAGCATTTAACTCCATGTCATCAATATAAAGTGCACAATCACGACATACCTTATCCATAATCATCACCTCTCTCAAAGGAGTACTAACACATAAATCAAAGCCTAAAGGTTGATGCTTACTATATAATTGCGATGTCATGTTCAATGAAATAAATGATTGTGTGGAGCCAGGATCAATCAATGCATTGACTTCTAAATCATGAGAAAAAGTTTACCAGCGATTGCTTCTGGAGCAGCAATAGCTTCTTGCCTAGTTATGGTAAATACTTTGGCCTATGTCGGGGGTCTAGAACTTTGACCCTCTCATCTACTCATACCTTGGCCAATTATGGTTGTTTGACCTCTGCCTCTGCCTCTACCATATATACTCTAACTATACTTGCCTTTGAAACTTCAACTGTGTGCTCTAATATATCTTTGCCTCTGCCTCCCTCTAACATTCTAGATTTTCCTAGACAATTTCTAAGCATATGATCGAGAGACCTACAAAGGTAGCACCTCCCAGTCAATTTTCTACATTCATCTATATTTTACCTGCCACAATGTACACATGAAGGTCATTGTTGTATAACTTGACCTTGACCTCTGCCTACATAAGGTGAAAGTCCTAATCCTCTACCTCTATAGTTAGAGTAACCCCCCTAGCATTAGATTGTAATGGCATATAATCTCCACATTTGCCTTTCTTTCTGTTAAAATCCCCCATAAACTCAGTTGTCCCTCTTTTTTCTCATTGCTCCATCCTTTCTTTTTCTAATCTTTCCACCCTAATTGCAACAGCTTTTAGTTTAGTATAACTTTCAAGATTTGCAATTGTGATCTTACTTCTAACTTCATATCTTAGTCCCTCCTCAATTTTTGACATTTGTCTTTATCAGTAACTACCATGAAGGACACATAATGATATAATTGATTGAATTTTACCTCATATTCAGCTATAGTCATCTGCTCCTGCTTTAGATTCAAAAACTCTCTTCTTTTATCATCTTTATATACTTTTGGCATGTAATTGTTATTAAACTCATGAAGAAAGTCATCCCATGTAAGCACTAAAGGCTGGGCATCATTCCCTAGAATAGTTTCCCACCAATCATATGCATCCCTCTATAATAGCGATATTGCATAATCAAACTTTTCTTATGGTGTGCATTTCTTCAAGTTCAAAACTCTTTGTGTTCTTTTTAACCATGTCTCTGCCATTGACGGATCTGTGGTACCACTAAAGTCAACTGCACCCTATTTTCTTAATTCATCATACCTTCTCTCTCTTTGAAATTATGTGCCCTACACTGTTGGTTCACAAATTCTATGTTGTAATTGACTATGATATATGTGTTATGCATAAGAATGTGTAAGAGATCTAACTCTATCAATAGGTTGATCTCTTAATTATGGACATGATGCTTCTATGGAATGCAAATCGGCTGACTCCTCTCTTATTGGTGAGCCATGGATACTACCATGACTACCTTCTGCTAATGCCTTATAGACATATAAGACTATGTCATATGATAATGCAAAATAGTGTAAATGTCATGTCATGTTCATATATATGTCCCTATGGAACGTATCCCTACTCTTATACCAATAACTGTAATACCCGTTTTCATTTGATAGAACTCATACGGCTCTGATACCAATAACTGTAACAACCATATTCGTTTTACAAAACTCATATCATTCATGTCCAAAATACATATGCATAAAGGTTTTATCCATCCTACACACGCAATCCAACATGTATTTAATGCACATATATGTATATGATACAAAGAGAGAGAGAGAGAGAGAGAGAGAGAGTTGGGATTCAGCCGATGACCTGTGGTCCATATGTCTCAATGCAAAACTTAAAGCATCAAAGTGTCTAATTTCTATTCTTTAGTATGTGAAAAAAATTTTCGATTTGGTGAGTCGCAACTCAGTGAATAAAAATAATAATCGAATTCTCATGGCATAATTCATAATCAAATATCATCAAGATACATTGCAAGTCTAATAATTGACTATGCAAGTGCAAATGCAATAGCTTTATTTTTGTTGTGACCGTGCAAGGCAAACATTGCTTCCGAGATATTCATGTGATTCATGTAACATATGATTTGGGACCTATTGGTCGATCTTCCTATAATTCATTTGACATATGATTTGGGACCTATTGGTCCATCTTCCATGTGATTTGTAAGTGTTTGACAAGTCAGTCACAATGCCATTTTAGTTACATGTGCAATTGCTTATTCATAAATGATATGTCAAGTAATCATTAAGAGCATTTAATTCTCACTTGGCCTGTATTCCCATGTAACATGTAACAATCCAATCATTCTCACTTGATTTATATTTTCATGTAACATGCAATATTTCAATCATATATACATGTAATAGAACATAATCATATCATACAATTATCACATAGACTTATTGAATCCAATTATGGTTTTTACTCACCTTTTGATGTTACTGACCTTTACGGTAGATTTGGTTCTATCTTTAGGGCTTCCTCAAAGTTTTGAGATCCTAGAATTTGATACATACATGGTTATAAGTATCTCAAAATGATTATGAATGCTTGGTATGCAGTTATGGTATGATCCATGCAAGTGGACCTAGTGTTTATGCATATATTCCTAATAGGGTAGCCTGAGCTCACTACACTCTCATAGCAATAACTCTAGATATACTAATCGAAATGACTTTATTATTTTTACTAAATAACTAGACACATAATGAGACAGCATGTTCAAATTTCAGGTCAATATCAGACACACACAAAATGTGGTGAATTTTTAAATGTTGCCCTATTGCAGTGTCCTCTCAGTCTGAGTAGGTTTTACTCTCTTGGGTGTATTTCAAATTGTACACATTAAATTTCAAAAATAATCTACCATCAGGTACAAAACATCTAAAGGAACATTTTTCATGTTTTACTCATTGTCTAATTCAGTTTATAAGGTCACTAAAACAAAGGACCAATCTCAAGCTGAGCAGGTTTGTAACATGTTGACAACCAGTCGTGAAGAAGGAACAATATCTCAACAACCATGCTGGATTTGGAATGAAAATATTTCAAAGGAATGTATATCAGACATAAATATACAACTTTAAAGTTTGGACCATCATCAAATTCTGAATCTATGGCCATCAAATACTTGGGAAACAGATTCAAAAGAAAGGTAGGTTTCACCCCGGTATAGAGTCAGTCCCAATCAATGAGCCATAACTCTTCCCACACAGAAAATTAATCAAAACTGGTTTACAGGTGTTTAGAGAGGACATAAACCTACAAATTTCTTGTTTAACACTTTGTCAAAATCAGAACATAAAGCCATCAAAATATAAGAAAACAGAAAACTGAGATCATCTAGGTTCGGATTTGACCTAGTCCTACTAAAGGAGTCATATCTCCTCACATACACAAAATCAAGCAAAACTGTTTCATACACATTTATATGAGACATAAAGCTACAACTTTCATATTTTACACTTTCCCTAATCCCTCTTCTATGGTTGTGAAATCGTGGGTGCAAAATTCTGCTCTAACAGCAAAATCAACAGAATCAGCTTTTGTTCTCTTGGTTTATAAATTCCATCCAAGAGCTCTACTTCAATTACTCCATAATTCTCACTAACCATGCATGATTAACATGTCATGAGAGGTTAATTCCAATTGAGAAGAAGATAAATTAACTTACCTACTATCCCAGAATTATAAAACCTTAGGCAGCTCACTCTTCTCCCTCTCTTCTTCTTCTTCTTCTTCTTCTTCTTTTTCTTTAGCTCTCTCTCACTCTCTTTCTGCAATACCTCCCGACTTACCCCTCAATTCTGCCCTAATTAGCAGATATAAACTTATTATAATAATATAAAATCATGGTGCTTCATTTCCATTGGTTGGAAGGTCACTTTTCCTCTTTTAGTCCCTTTTATTCACTCCTTAAACACTTTTATCCATCTCTTAATCCCTAAACGCTCCTTATACTTTTAATTAAGCTCTAAAACAAAATTATTTATGATACTATAACATGCACAAAATATAAAACAATTTGCCATGCAACTATACAAACACTACATATATGTTCAAGTGTCCCAAATATAATAGTGCAAATGTCATTATCATGCTTCTATAAATCACATGACTAAATGATCATTTATCCAATGCATATGTTCATATGGGATTTCATATCATTTATGCAATGAATATGTTCATGTGATAATGTCAATGGATGTAGATAGGGATGTTACATTTAAATCCTCTCTCTGCGCCCTAAAAAA
>CATIWR010013728.1:0-19768 GCA_949677035.1 Omphalea diandra | reverse complement strand
TATATATATATATATATATATATATATATATATATATATATATATATATATTCATAACATCAATATAATTTCACATAATTTATAACACATAATTTCAACATAAAACACAATGTCAATAAAACTAACTAAAAAATACACAAAAATAAGAAAATTTCATAAATCAAAATTAATAAAATATTCCCTAAAAAATTAGAACTAATACATACCTTATAGATCTTTAAGAATCTAAAGAGAAAGAACCCAAACCAAACCAAATCAACCAATTCAACCCACACCAAATTGAACCTAAAACCTAGAAAATGACAAAAGGAAGAGAGGGAAGTCGGATGAGCAGGAGATGGTGGCGGCGGAATGTGCAGAAGTGTCGCAGTTGTGATATTAGATAACATTTAAAAAAAACTAGTTCCCTCCATCTTCAAAACTAGTCATTGAAATGCTACACTTTTTATAGATGTCTAGGTCGTAAATCAGAAGTGTTGCAGTTGTGATGTTAGATAACACTAGATTAGTGCCCCGTGAGCCTTACCATGAATGGAACTGGGCCTTTTTTTATGATTCTTGAAATTCAGTCATAGTCGTGCCTTATTTTCTCGATCGCAAACATAAAATTATGTAATGGCTCTTTGGACATATGGAATACTTCAACTGGATTCCCATGTGACCATTGGAACCATTGGAGTCCTTTTTGAAAAGTCTTAAAGGTTGTAGTCACGAGTTTGACACGATTCAGACAACAAATCAAATTGAAAGTTTAGGCTTCATTTTTTTCAATGAATAGAAATTGTGATCCTTTTCTTGGTCGTGATATGGTTATCCCAGACAAGAATTAAAGTCCAATTTTTAGGGATTTGAAGATTTCACTTCCGTTTGACTTTCCACTTAACTCTTATCTTATTTTCTACATGAATAACACTAAACACAAGAATTAAAACCTTACAATTTATATTATTAAGAATAAAATAGAGGTTTGACTTAGATTTTACCAACTTAGTCCACTAGAGCACAAAAAAAAAATTAAAGCTCAACCACAACAAAAAGAGGACTAAGCCTAAGAGCTCACCAAGGAATAAAGGTACCCCAACAATCGTCCAGAAGAGATCATCATGAGGGAACCTTCTAAGGATATAAGTACTAGATCTCAATTTAATGCCATTGACAATAATCTTACCTCTATTAAAATTGAGCCCAAATCTATTGATGAGGATCTTTAAGATAAGAGTTAGGTGATTGCTATGCAAGAGGAACTCAAATGATTTAAGAGAAATAAAGTTTTAGAACTTATTCCTAGACCTAAAAATCATTTGATAGTTGGATGTAAATGGGTCTATAGAAAGAAGTTGGATGAGTAAAGTTCCATAAAAAATAACAAGGCTAAATTGGTTGTCAAAAGGTATAACTAAGAGGAAGGCATAAATTATGATGAAACCTTCACCTCTATAACAAGGTTAGAGGCTATTAGGATTCTAACTATATTTTCTTGGGATATGAATTTTAAATTATTTTAAATGGATGTTAAAAGTGTATTTTTGAATGGTTGCATTCAAAAAGGAAGTTTAAATTGAACAAACTCCCATATTTAAGTATCATTAGTTTCCTAACCATGTTTTTAGATTGACTAAGGCCCTATATGGTTTGAAACAAGCTCATAGATATTTATATGAAAGGCTTAGTTCCTTGCTTGTGAAAAATGATTTTGAGAAAGACAAGGTTGACATAAGTCCCTTTGTGAAAAAGCATGATGGTTTAGATACTAATTGTCCAAATTTATGTTGATGACATTGTTTATGGTGCTACTAATGAATCTTTTTATAAGGATTTTGCTAGGTATATGACTAGGGGATTTGAAATAAGCATGAAGGGGAGCTCAAATTTTCCTTGGTCTTCAAATCAAGCAATACAAAGAAGAGATCTTCATCAACCAATCCAAATACACCAAGGAGATTCTCAAGATGTTTAGGATAGAAGGTTGCAGAAGTACCAAAACACCAATGAGCTTAACCATAAAGCTTAATAAAGATGAAATAGATAAGAGTATTGATGAAAAAAGATATAAAGGTACAATTGGCATACTTCTTTATCTTATTACTTTTTGCCTGATATTATGTATAGTATGTGTCTTTGTGCTAGATTTCAATCTTGCCCTAAAAAATCTTATTTACATGCAGAACATCTTGAAATATTTGCATGCTACATTACACTTTGAATTATGGTATCCTACAAACATTTCATTTAACATTATAAGCTGTTTGGATGCGAATTATATAGGTAGTTTATTAGATAGAAATAACAGTTTTAGAACTTACCAATTTATTGGTAAGTGCTTAGTTTATTAGTTTAACAAGAAATAAGTATTGGTTGCCTTATCCACCATCAAAATAAAATATATGGCAATAGGTTGTTCTTGCACATAAATCCTTTGGATGAAGCAATAGCTCAAGGATTATAGCAAAGTGATTTATCATATTCCCATAACACAATTGTCATTAATCTCTTTAAGAATCCCATCTAACATTTTAAAGGCAAACATATAGACATTAGACATCTTTTTTGAGAGACCATATGCAATTTGGTGATGTTTTATTAGAATTAATTAATATAAAAAACTAATTAGTTGATATTTTCATATAACCCTTACAAAGGAAAGGTTGAACTTTATTAAATGTGAATTAAGGATGTTAGATCAGAGCTCCTTAAGTTAAAATAATTTTCAAAAAAGATGCATTGATTGACATTTGATCTATGTTTGATGTTAGTATAACATTATCCTTTATTATTTGTTTGGATGTGTGGGAAAAGAATGATTAATTCCATTACATATGATTTTTTCTATATTCATATCTATAAATAAATCATTTCAATATTATTTTGATCACTTATTCAAGTCTAACTGCAAAAATTATGTTTTTAACTTTTTTTTCTTAGTTAACCCAAAAATCATGACCAAGAAAGTTTTTTCACAGTTGTTCTTTAGGAGTCAAAAACTAAGAGGAGTCTTTTTAATTTGACAGTCACGATAGAAGATTCACATTTGTGACACCTAATGTTTCGACCATTAAAAAAAGGAGTGTACACAATGTTTGAATTTTGTGTAACCATTAGACAAAATTTTGAAAATTGTGGTTGCTATAAGGATTCACGACTGCAATCATTCAAATTATTGAAAAAATTTTACCAATATAGGATGGTCTAGGTTTGCATCTAATGCATCTTTGGCCATCTTTTCACCCACTTAAGCCTATCAAACCCCTCTATCACCATTCACTCTCTTCCTCTCTAAACACTTTAGCACTCATATTCTCTCAACTTTCCTTATTATCTTTTTCATCTACTCTCCACATCTCTTCCTTATTTCATTAAATTTTCCTCTTCTCCTCATGGCACCTAAGTAAAAACTTACTAGGGAAGCTAAAAGGAAGGCTCTCATGACTTCCTAACCTCCTCAACCATCCATATTAGACCTTAAAGACAACGTCATTCTTAGATTTTATATTGTTACATTACTACATGCCACATCTTATTCCTAAAGATATGACATGATAAAGATCTTTAAAGTGGTCTTCCTTTTTATAGACTTCATAGCTAGATTATTAACATAACACTCAATATTTTTTTTAAAGCATGTCATCAAATATTTTTTGCATAACTCACTAATAAATGGCACATGTATTTTTAAGACGAAAGGACATAACTTTATAATAAAATATACCTTTAATTATTTGATAAAATAAGTTCTTGATCTTTTAAAGCCATTTGAATATGATTGCACCTTGATAAACAATCCATAAAGGATTTCCAATCATGCTCAACTGTAGCATCAATCTTTATTTCAGGAATTAGAAGTGCGAAGTTATCTTTTAGGTTTAGGCATACAGTATTGAGATCCCTTAAATCTATATAAACTCCAATTTGCCCATTCATATTTCCAATATGCATAAAGCTAAAAATCTAAGTAGGTTACTTGATTTCTCAAATGAATCCAACTTTAATCAAGTTATTTACCTTACCCAAGATTGATGGAATGATTTTAAGATGAAAATGTCATTAGCTTCCTTTATTAAACTAACCTTTTTCCTTAATACAAGCTGATAAACAACCATCTTAGCATCAAGTCCAAGAATTTTAGCATAATTTCATGCCAAGACATGTCAAAATTTTATAAGAAGATCAACAAAGGCCTTTTAATCTTTTATTGATAAATTTAGTCTCATGAATTATAAGAGAAGGTCTTGTGGAATTATAAGTTTGACTTCCTTTAAATTATCAACTATTACTTTACTTTCTTCCTTAAAAGCTAAAGCAATTTGCCACTTATGGCTCATCTTTATAGATTTCTTCAATGGTGACATGGTTGTATTTCAGATTCTTAATGTCATCAAACTCTTACTTCTGAAGTATGGAGTAATTTGTAATCACCATTATTTATTGTTTATCTTTTAAATTTTGACCAAATAACCACCTATTTTTGGCATCACTTCATATGCTATAAATTTCCTTCAAGTCATCCCATGACAATCATTACCTTTTAGCCTTCTTTTTACTTATCTTGGGGTAGAAACTCAAATATTTAATGAAAAGAAGTACTTGTTACCATTAACATATATGATTTTATGTTCCAATATTAAATATAGAAACAGGAATATAAGAATTTCTAAATTACTGAGAAGCTAAAAAAAAAATATTGCTACTTCTTCAATAGATTTGTGTTGTGAGGATTCTTTATGGAACTTTAAATATAAATGAAACTTTTATCATGGACTAAGTTTGCAAGTTCTAACAACTTACCCTTTTCTTTTTCTAGATCTTTTAAGGCTTAGTTGAGCCTTATTCAATCTTATTTACAACATCTATATCATCTTTCACAATTGAATTATGTTTTCATAAATAAAAATAGTTTTAAAAAGAGATTGTATGTGTTTAGATCAAAGCCATTAACCTCTTTAGTTGGCAAATCTTATGTAAAAGGACCTTAAGTTTTTCTTACAAAGCCTCCAGATGGTTATCTAGAGATCCTTTAAGTTGTTAAACTTATCATAGAGAAGCTTAAGTCTTATAAATCTTAGGTACTGCATCTTTATCATTAGATGACCCTGCTTCTTTTAATGATTCGACTGCCTTAGAAACTTTTTCTATCTTATCCTTTCTTTCTTTCATAGGCTCAAATTTTAGCTCATCTTTCATTAATGAGCTAATGGTAGCTAACTCTTTATTTATTATGAAAAGTTCCATATAAAACCTAGCATATACAAAATGGGGCTCAAAAATGGTAAAAGGGCTAAAGTTAGGGTCAACCTTTTTACTTGCCCATCCCTATAATACTTAAAGCACTATTGAAGTGTATAGGGAAAAATATCATTCTAATGTACCAATGGTCTTTCCAAAAACATGTTATATATGGTTTTAGTATCAATTATATAGAATAATACACTTGTTTCCACATAATTTATGAGCAAGTCAAATTTTGTCTTTCTTATGGCTCTTGGATACATTGGTTAAACCTTTAAATTACTAGTCAACTTTTTATCAACTCATTTATAGCAATGCCTAATTTCTTTCATGATTTTTAGTGGAAGGATATTGATGACATATTTAACATGCAATAGGATTTTATTTACTTACCTCTTTTGGGTACAACGATTAACATAAATTGGTTAGTTTCATGATTTTGAACCTAATAGCAAAGTGTTATTAGAAAAACTGATAATTATTATGTAAGAATTACACGCAACTTGATGTAGGTTTTATTAGTTTCTTCAATCACTAATTGATTATCCTCTAAATCATTATTATGATGACAAAAAGGTAAAGTGAGATTTGGATTGAGATTTGGATCTTTGAATTCCTTAGGTAAGAATTCTCCTAAGGTTATAAGCATTATTGACCTTTTTATAGGTAGCTTTTAGTGATTGACAATGATAAGCTTCCTTTCTAACTTTATGGCATGATTTATGAGTGTCTTTTCTTTTAAAATAGGATCATATTTAATATTTACACTACCAGAGTTAAAGGAACTATAAAGCTAGTCATTTGGAAAGCTAGTCTAAAGACATATGAAGTTGTCACCATAACTTGGGTAACAATCAAACCCCTAAGTGCAAGAAACTAGTATCCTTAATATCCTCTTCAAAGTTAGTTTCAGATCTTAGGTCACTCTAATACTCCCAATGTAAAGACTAGCTTCTGATTAATGTCACTTATTTAACACTTTATTTCATTAGATCAACTTCTAAGATGTACATATAACACATAACATATATAAGCAACATTCATAACCCATATATAAAAATAATGATAAAATAATAAAATAGTAATATAAGGTAATAATAAGTACATGTAAAAAAAGTTATAATATAATACGCATAAATTATATATTAAAGTAATAACATAAGAGCATCACTTTAAGCGTGAGAAATGAATTTTGCAATATAATTTTATTAAAGACATGAACAATATAATAGCATAACAACATGGAAACATGCAATTGTGGGATATGGAAGAGTGCTTGCCATTATATGTAGAAGATCATTAGATCATATATATATATATATATATGGGAGCATGCAATCTCTTCAGTGTATTCAAAGGTAATAAAGTAAAGGAAGTGCCCTCAAATTATGATACCTTAATATGTCATTTCTCTTGGATAAAATATAACTAGAACTATGGTGTTTTAATAAAAAATTGTTATACAAGTGTAAGTTATAACTAAAGCTAAAGATTAAAGATACTAAGCAAGCTAGACTTGGAAGTCTCTTAATATTGGCTACGAAGAAAAGAAGAATGGGAGCTAAATAAGAGATTTTTTTATACTCCTTAAAGAGTGTTTAGGGCTAGAGCTAAAGATTGGAGTCTAGGCAAGCCAAGCTCGAAAATCACCCAATGTTATTAGGAAATAATGAAGAATGGAAAGCTAAATCTTAGGAATAACTTCTAGACACCTTAGAGAAGGTATAAAAGGTTGAAAACTAAATAGACACTAAAAGGGATACAAGAGGATTCAACCTTTATTTATAATATTTTCCTTCGTGTAGATGCTTAAGGAAGATAAGATCAATTTTTTTTTTCAAATTAGTTCAAACTCTGCAGCTTTTATCCTAACAAGGTCAGTCAAAAAGCTTGTAAAAGTTTTAGCTCATATAGACGAGCATGAATGCAAATGTGTGAGACATACATAAGGGAATTATAAGTGTTTATACGGATTTTTAATTCCTTTTTTAATATGTTTTTGAGGCATTAGGTGTTCTCATAAGGTTTTGGCCCATTTTCCGTTAGGTTTTACTTAAAGAAATAAAAAAAAATAGAGTATAAACTATTTATACAAACATATGAAAAATATTAAAAATTTTCTTAACTAAGATCATATATATGTTAAACATGCCACTTATACAAAAATCAGTACCATTTTGATTAGGGAAGTACCTTGAGTTTTTTTTTTTTTTTACACCAAAAACTCCTTTACCACTTAGCAAGGTTATAAGAAACCTTATGCTATCCACTTGTGTAGCCTTTATTAGAGGTTTGTATGACAATAGAAAGGAACAACACTAAAACTTTCTACTCTAGAAATAACATTTTAGTGGAAAAGAATAATTGACTTGGCTTATGGTAGTGGATAAGGCTATCTTATGATATATTTATAAACCTATTAGATTGGAGTTAGGGCTTCATATTTTATGAGGCATTTTACTACCTTGTAGGTGGTTGGCCATGTTTTGCAAAGTGGGGCCAACCCATTTGACCAAGCTTGGCCAAATGGCTTTAGGACATATCATGTGGCCTAATAAGGCCATTTGACTTACCTTATGAAGTTCATCAAGTTCATCTCTAAAGTCTATGATTTTAATTAAATAATTTAATTAAAATCACTAAATAAAATATATTTTCCTAATCCTATTAGAAATTATTCTACTTATTTTATGCATAGATCATGAATGGTATCTAATAATGCATCATGGCCCCTTAAGGACAGTTAAATAGGCCTAACTATAACCTATCATGCTAAGTTATTGTGATTTGATACTTTTATCAAAATTATTTATAAATTTCATTAAAAGTATGAAGAAGTGTCAACTCTTTTAAATCTAATTCTAAAGTTTATGAACATAATACATATATACTTGAAAATCAATAGCCATGAGAAATATACTCCCATTATTCATCATTCATGTCACTTCATATGACTATATATCTAATCAATACTCCATGTGCAGCTAGGTTTAAAGTTATACTGATTAATATCACAACATGAAACTTGGCATATAAGCTAGCATAATGATTTCAAGTCTAAGGAGCATTATCACAGAACCTATAAAAGATTCTCTTAACATAACACAATTGTTTCATAAGGATTCTTTTTACGAATCAATCCAATTCTTAAATCACGGAAATCCTTACATTTATCTATTATGCTTCTCTATAATTGGTTAATGAGATTAACCACTTCTATATTAGAAAGACATAATGTATGTTAGTCTCAATGTCCTTTCTTGATATAGTTATGATTAGGGTTATTTAAGAGTAGTATGTTAATATACAAATATATTGTCTCATTATTATGTACACCTTCATAATCATACTTACATATTACATATTCTAAGGACTTTATCAATTAGTAATTCCATGATAGAACACCAATAGATAAAATGATGCCATTAATTATTGCATTAATCAGAGAGTTACATCCAAATGTTGGCTCTTAGATGCATATACTCTAACTTTAAGGTGTTCTTAAGTAAGGTTTTCCATCGGCCTTACTAGTCCTAATATCCATATTTATATAATAATGTTAGGTTCATTTCTCTCATGTTTCCCTTCCCAAGCTAATGACATGTTTCCAACCAAAAAGCTAGGTTTTAGTTACATTCTATATCTTAGAAAAAGGTTGCTTATAGGCTATCATACTTCGCTATCAAAATAAAAACCAGATGTAAAATTGTAGTGTTTATACTATCCTTTTCAACATTTTTTATTTAAAGAAAAATTGTTGATATTTGAATTTTTCAAATTATTCAAAGTTTAAGGATGTAAATAAAGCATTGATATAAGGACTCATATGTAGGACTATAATCAATTGTAGTCTCCTCATCAAACCTTCTTATTTTTTCTTATGAAGCTCTATAATTTTGTCGTCTAAGAAAAATATTTTTGTTCATGATGGTTGATAAGGTGATGGTACTCATAATAATTTGGGTCATCAATAAGATTAGCCTTTTAAGGGGTACTTTATCTCAAGTAATTCAATGAGATTAGTTTAGAGTAAGTTCTTTAACATCTTGGGAATGTTAAAATTAAGGAAGGGGTATTTTCTTTTTTGCTTTTCCTTCAAAGTACTTTTCCCTATACTTTATCATGAATTGAAGGCTCACCCACTTACTTCTTATCAGATTTGAGGATAGTTTTCCTTCAAATTTGGTAGCCGCTTTATGTGTCCTTTTCTTTTTGCCTTTCTTTGGTACTTATATTTCTAATGATTTTGATTTATAAAAATAACAATATTTAGTTCCATGACATGTAACTTTTTAAAGGTATTAGGCTTGATATCTTGAAGAAAATAACATAATGCTTATTGCATGCCCTAAATGGATATATTAAGAATAAATTCTTTAGAGAGATTATCCTTATAATTAAGGATTAAATCTCTCCATCTGTGGATGTAATCAATGATAGGCTCATCTTTTCGTTGGCAAGTATTTGTGAGCTCAATCATACTAACAACTCGATGGGTGTTATAAAAGTGATTAATGAACTCATGCTTTATATACTAGTCAAAAGCATTTTCCTTCAATCTGTACCTTTAATACAAACATTTTTGCAAGTTTCCACAAAGAGAGCCACATGTTGCCTCGAGTTGCGTATGCCATTGAATTCTTGGAACTTGACTTTGCATATGTGAAGGGCAGTTCAACAATGCTTTCTATTTGAACCTTAATAGCATTTTTACGTGACTTCTTTTAACTAATTTGCAAGAATTTCACCACCTCTAATAATTTGGAAGTTTTTTTTAGTAAATTTGACCACATAACATATAGATTCTCAAATCGAACTTATAACCAAACCAAATTAGTACTGAATCAAGAATTTTTGAGTTAATAGTAAATCTCCAAGTCAATTTTATTAAGTTGATATGATATAGGTTCTTATATGAGAATCACATTGAGATCTAAACCAAATTAAAATCATCTTAAAAATCCTGAATTGAACTAATATAAACATATCAATTAGTACTAGTATGTATGCTTTATATTATATTAATTAAACAAATAAGTATTTAATTATTAAATTTATTTGTGAAATCATTCAATTGGTGTATGCTACTCATAATTACTACTTATAATAACTAATAATTAGATTACTTATTGATTATTAATAGTAAATATTTAAAATACTTTTTCAATTTAACAATTAGTATTAGTATGCAAATTATTAGTTACTCCTATTATTAATTATTTATTTTCATCTTCAAATGATGAAAAAAGAAAAATTTAAGATTTATTTTATTTAGTTCTTGAAGGATTAAAAATGAGAAGTTTAACATTTAATGGTATGAGAAATTAGAGATACAAAAATATTAAACGTATCAAATACTTGAACTAGTACCGTCTCACACCAAAGTCTTAAAAGAACTTAATAGTAAATTGGACCATCTTAAATTTGACATGTATTCAGATTAAACTAATCTAAATTTTTGAAAGTGATGAGTTTCTAGAAAATTCAAGATTGGATAGAGATTTTCAAATCCTGAATTATACTCACTCTTTCTTTTTAGCACTAATTGTAGAACTTTTCTATGCCTTCTTGATCAGCTTGTGGCTAGAGTTGATCAGCTCATAAGAGAAGTAATTTGATTATCCTACTTTTATAGAGTTCATTAGACTCTCAAGTAGTTTGCTCATGCTAATAAGTTGCATTATATTGAAATTGTTTTGCTATCATAAAAAAACATAGCTTTAAACTTGACCAAACAACATAAGTGAAAAATAACATCATATCTAGGGGTGTAACAAGTCGAATCGAGTCGAACCCTATCAAGTTGAAGGTCGACTTGAAAACTCGAAGCTCGAGCTTGATCGAGTTTCAATTTTAAGCTCAAGATCGAATAAGTACTCGAAAGCTTAAGCTCGACTCGATTAGGCTCGTTTCTTTATATAAAAATTTTTTCGTGAATTTTGTAAATTGAAATTTAGACTCGATTAAGTTCGAATAAGCTCGATTAGGCCTGTATCGATTAAACTCGATTGGTAATATTATAAATATGTCTAAGCTTGACTAGGCTTATGGACCTCTTGAGTCAAGTATTTTAAAACTCAAATTCAATTCACTTGATTACTTAAGTAGCTCAAGCTCGAGCTCGGCTCAATTAATCTCAAGTAGATTTTAAGTATTTCTCGAGTCGATCTCGAGTAGTTTGTGAGTTATTTTAGTTCATTTACACCCCTAATCATATCTTCACTAAAAGATTGTTGAAGCCAAAGAATTATCTTTGCATAGATGTCATTAACGGCCTTCATCTTGATTAAAGTGTCAGGACTAGCATCAATAGTTGACTAGATATTGAAAAATGTCAATCAAGTGTAAAGACTAGCATCAATTATCTTTATGGTTGTAGTTGCTCTTGTTTGAAGCTATAGAATTTTCTTCTTGATTTTAATAAAGCAAATGGATGAAAGGCAGAAATGTCCTAATATATGTGCTAAAAATATATAACATAGTTTTTGTGTTTGAAAATTCAATAACAGAAAAAGTGATCCTAAGTCATCAATATTATTAATTTATTTAAAGAATAGGTACAATCCCTAATAAAAAATTTAACAACTAAGAAAATTTGATCATTTGATTATTTCCTTTGTGTTGAATGTGATTCAACAACCAGTAAAGCTTGCTCTTCAATAAACAACAAAATCTCCTTCAATTTGATATAAGAGATGAATTAAATCTTTAATGAATGATAAATGTGCTATTTAAGGCTCTTAAAGTCTTGATTTGTCAGGGAAGAGTTAGCCTCTTCATTAGGAAGTAGAAGTTCTTTAGATTGGGTCTTAGCACTTTATTATCTAGCAGAGCTTTTAACTAGAGACTTGTCTTCAAAACTTTAGATTAGATGTCAGAGCTTTTGCCTTGATGCTTCAAATGTACTTTAGGGCATCTCTATTTACAAAGAGTTTGAAAAAAATGTATCACTTTGACAATTGCCACAATTTTATTAGTTGACTTAATTTATTTTCAATAATGTGTGGCTGAATTTAATTGGCCTCTTTATGCCATACATGTCATAATTTAATTTGATGTATAAAAGTTTCCCTTTAAGACATGTTTATTGAATTAATTAATTTAATTTCACCATTTAATAATAATTTGTTAGTCCAAAAATATCTATCTTGGACAATTTGTGTATTAAATTAAATTTTATTCTCCGTAAGAAAATTATTAGCATTTTAATCAAGAGGAAAATTGTCAATGTAGATTGATGATACGAAAGTTATGAAAGAGGAATTAAACTATGTTCAAAAATTCTAACAATCTCCTTTCACTTGTTATAGCACAATTTTGGATAAGTGGGGGGATGATTCAACTAATGTGATGAAGAGAGTAATTGTTAAGGATGGAATCTTATAGAAAGATATTTAGATGGGAGAATAAAGATAATAATTTTTTATTCAATTAAAAAAAAAAAGAATCAAACTCACTCAAAAATAATTCAATTTGATTCAAAATTGAACATTGAAGGAGATACTAAATGGCCTGACCTGAGATTGCACTAACATAAAATTAATCTTATTCGAAATTGACTCAACTTGACTCACAAATAAAAAATTAAATTGACCTCGATTGAATTCGTGGATCGATTTGATTGATCTAATTAAAGTTATTTAAAATAATTGAATAATATTTCTTTATTTAAAAAAAATTAAAATTAAGAGTGACACAACCTAACTCGAAACTTTAAAAAAATTAATATGAATTTCTTTCTATATTTGGACCTAATAATCGAAACTAAATATCAATTTGAATTGACTCAACTTGACTGATGTTTCAAAATAATCTAATTCAAATTTACCTAAAAAATATATAACCTAAAATAACTCAATATAAAATATTTCAATTTGAAATTAATTTGATCTAAACTCGCTTAATTTGATTTGTTTGACATCGTGAGAGATAAAACAAAGGCTACACTATAAGAAAAAAAGGGATGTAAATAAGAGGCCAAAAATAGATGAAAAGGGCAACAACGACAAAAGGAGAAACAATAATTCAACAATGGAATGCGATGAATATATAATATTAATTTCAATATCAGAATTAGTTTTAAATAATTATTTATCATTTATTAAATAATTGTGTATAATACAAACATGTGTCATTATTGTATATTATATTATAAAAAATTGTCATATTTAAAAATATTTTAACTAGAAAACTTAACTATCATAATAAAAAAAATTTTAAAGAAATTAAAATTTTAAAAAGTAAAAAAAAAAACTTTTTAAAGAAATTGAAAATCTAAAAAATAAAAATTTTAAACCAAAAGTCAAGATCATATAAAAATATTCTAAACAAAAATTAAAAAGTCTAAAAATAAAAATTCTAAACAACTACTAAATAGGAAATTATAAAAACCTAAAAAGTAAATATTTTAAATAAAAAGTCAAAATTTAAATTAATTTCATTAATTATTCAAAATTTTAAATATATAAGGGCAAATAATAGTATAATAGATTATCAAAAATTATTTCGTTCAAATTTAATAAATTTTCTTCTAAAATTGTGTCACATAAAATTAAATATATGAATCAATAAATAATTTTTTATTATAATTACCCCACATATGTATACAAAGTTTATAATTATCTATTTAATTTTTTATTATAAAATACTTAATATTATTTATTTGTTTGATTATTATGAATTATTTCGTTCAAATTTAATAAAAAATTTTATCAACATTGTGGCATCTAAGATTAAAAATATAAATTCATATATATTTTATTTATTTAATAATAATTTGCATAAGAAATAATTAAATTTTAATCATTGTTCGTATATTAAATTTAATTATTTAATAAAATTATTAATTTTTTTTTAAAATTATTATTATAATTATACTATACAATACACGATTGACGATTAAGTAATACTTAATTAGACAAACCCCAAGACCATCTAAAAAAACATCATTTATCATATTGTGTCCTCAATCTCTACTGTTATTGCCGTGTCACAAATTTTCACTGCGATGATTAAAATGCAAGAATAATTAAACAAAAATACTGTGCTTAAATATATAGTAAATGGCTGGTATAACCGCTACTATTTCAGCTTTAGATAACTCATTCGCTAAAATTTCTCATTTTCTTCTAAATTAACTTGATAAGAGAAAAAAAAAAATTGAGGGAAAAGTAGTGGATTAAAGCTCTATACTTGGTAAATATTTTAGTGGAGAGTATTTCTACTATTATAAAAAGATATTTTAATTTATTTTTAATTTTTTATGTCATTATTAACTAAAATCCTCAAAATCTCGATAGAAAAATCAACTAATATAATAAAGCAAAAGACAATGCTTTTGTATAATTTTAAAGAATCAGAAACGGGTTGCTTAAATTAACCCATTCTCAAAAAAATTATAAAGTAAAAAATATATAAAAATATAATTCTAATCCTATCAAAGAAAAAAAAGGAGAAAAGTTAACCAACCCGGTTGGACCTACAAACCAGACCCGCTTTGTAACCTCTGCTGACTGACTGCACACACATACAGCATATGTTTATAAAAAAATAATATATAAATAATATTCTCCTTCATAGAATTTTCACTCTCTGTATCACACCACCACCACCTTTTACTCTTCCTCTGCCTCCTCTTCACAGGCACTCTCTTTCTCCCTTTTACTACTGCTACTTCACACTCTTTCCTCTTTCCTATGAAGAAACCTTGCTACTTCACTTCCTCTCTTCACTTTCCTTTCCATATCATAATCCTCTCAAACTAAAACCAACCACAAGAAACAAGAAACCCAGCCCCATTTCCACTCTCTTTCTTTTTGTTCTTTACTGTGTTTGTGCCAAGCGATGGATAAGAAGCAAGGCTTCTTCGCCGCTCTCAAAGAAGAAGTAGTCCGCGGTCTCTCCCCTTCTCGCTCTCGCTCCCGCTCCGCCAGCCCTGCCCGAGCCACTTCTCCCATCTCCGGTCTTCTCTGGAGAAAGAAGTCCAATACCAACAACCCGTACGCAGCGCAACCGGAGCCATTGGTGGCGAGATCAGGAAGCTTGAGGCCAGTGGTTGGTGAGACTTTGACGCCCCTGATGGAGGGTCCGGATCCGGATGGAGGAGGAGAGTCGAAGCGGGTCGGGTCTGGTATTGGGCAGTGGATGAAAGGGCAGTTGTCGAGGACTCCGTCGGCTACTAATGTAGCGTATAGGAGGTCTGATCTGAGGTTGCTTCTTGGGGTAATGGGCGCACCATTAGCCCCGGTGCATGTTAGCACCATGGACCCTTTGCCTCATCTTAGCATCAAAGACACGCCCATTGTAAATATTTCTCTCCTTCTTTTTTTTTTTTTTCGTAGTGCTTAGTGCTTTTGGTGTTGATGGGTTGTTTTAACTCATTAAGGTTTATTTTTTTTTTAATGGGTTTTAGGTTGCAACAGGAAAAATGGGTTTGGTTTATTTTTTGATAGTAACTTCTTTTTTTTTAATTGATTTTTTTCTTAGGAGGGTTTGGGCTTGGTCTGATTTACATAAATTAAGTGTTTTGGAGGTTTTTTTTTTTTTTCTTCTTTTGGTTGGTTTTACTGTGGTAGACTGGTAGTTGTGATTTCCAACTTTTTTTTTTTTTCTGGGTAGTGAGTTGGTGGAGTCAATGCATGCATAAGAATTATTATATTTGAAGGAAGAATCTTGGCTCGGTGAGCTTGTTTATCTTTCTTTTGTTTGCTTTTTTCTGGTGTTAATTTTCTGTTTGGTTGCTTTTTTCTGGTGTTAATTTTCTTTTATTATTATATTGTTTGATTTGTTTTCCCGCTTGCATTTGTTCTTATCAGCTACCGAACAGATCAAAGTTCACTGAGCAAAAATTTGTCGTTTACTTAATAGTGTGAAATGGGTAGTTGCTAGCTGGCAGAATTGATATTTGACTTCTCTACAAATGTGGACAGAATGCCTAATTTTCCTTGTTTGATAACTTGGTCATGGCGGAAAGAAAATGCTTAAAATTCAGTAACTTTTTTATTTTAAAAAATAGAACTCTTAATAGTATTTTATCTTCTAACAGATGTATTTTTGCAGGAAACTTCCTCTGCTCAGTACATATTGCAGCAGTACACAGCGGCCTCTGGTGGGCAGAAGCTGCAAAACTCTATTAGAAATGCATATGCAATGGGGAAGGTTAGAATGATAGCGTCGGAATTTGAAACACCCACAAAGGTAGTGAAGAACCGGAATGGTTCTAGAGGTGCTGAGTCAGGTGGGTTTGTGCTCTGGCAGATGAATCCTGATATGTGGTATGTTGAGCTTGCCGTTGGCGGTAGTAAGGTTCATGCTGGCTGCAATGGCAAACTTGTTTGGAGGCACACTCCATGGCTCGGTGCTCATACTGCCAAAGGGCCTGTTAGACCCTTGCGTCGTGCACTTCAGGTGAAGTTTTGTTGTGAATTCTTTTATTTCTATATAATCTTATGTTAGTTGTTTGTTCATTTCTGAACATGGACCTGTTTTGCTATTTCAGGGTCTTGATCCAAGATCCACAGCTAGTATGTTTGCTGATGCAAGGTGCATAGGAGAGAAGAAGATTGATGGTGAAGATTGCTTTATACTAAAGCTATGTGCAGATCCTCAAACACTCAAGGCTAGGAGTGAAGGCCCTGCAGAGATCATAAGGCATGTCTTATTTGGCTACTTCAGCCAGAAGACTGGTCTACTTGTTCACATGGAAGATTCACATTTGACCCGCATCCAATCTAATGGTGGTGATGCAGTTTACTGGGAAACAACAATCAATTCATTCCTTGACGATTATAGACCTGTTGAAGGGATCATGATTGCACACTCAGGTCGCTCTGTGGTGAACCTTTACAGATTTGGTGAGGTGGCAATGAGCCATACGAAAACAAAGATGGAGGAAGCTTGGACTATTGAAGAGGTTGCATTTAATGTTCCTGGCCTTTCAGTTGACTGCTTTATCCCCCCTGCAGACCTAAGATCAGGGTCCATCAGCGAGGCTTGTGAGCTCCCGCAGGATGAAAGAGGAAAGAGTGCAATTGCACTAGCAGCACATCGGGCAAAAGTTGCAGCACTGGAGAAACAACATGATAGCAGCACTGATAACATGATATGGAAGATGGAGGTCTAAGGTTAGGGTTAAATTAGGGCAATTGTTTATACTGCTAGGTAGCTTTAATCGGCTAACCATTAGAAGTTGCAAATTAGGTCTTGAAGTCATTTTTTTGGACTTTGGGATATGCCTCTGTTAATCTGTAAATAGAGCATGATCATTCACAGGTTCAAACTAGGCCTGGATGAATCTTTATACTCTCAATACAGAATCCAGCTAAGGAGTTGGAGCTCAGTTTTCCAGATAGGGATAGAGCAAATGGAGGTTAATTTTTAGTTTACCTTCCATGCCTTAAGGAAGGTGGTGAAGCTTTAACACTGCAGAACCATTAAACCTATTATATAGTTCTAATGCTTTTGTTTGAATGCATACTGCACTGGCAGCAGGAAGGAAAGCTGCTACTAGCCAACATGAGTTTAACGCTGATGTCTCGTTTGCTTCTTTTTATTTTTTTATGCTGTTTGTGATTTCTTTTTTGTGTGGTGTAAAAGTTTTTTGGGTTTAAAGGAAATGGAAGTTTTCTGAATCTAATGTAGAGTTTCTTAGCTGCAATACATCTCTGACATGTATATGGTTATTATGGCATCTGATTGATGCTTATGAAAGGATGTAAACTTGTTGAACAACTATTGAATATTTAAAGAATATATGGATATCAGAAGTCTTTCCTCCCATCTTGAATGTTTAGTTGTAAATTTCTGTTTCTTCAGTTTATGCCTTTTCTCTGTGTATGAATGAATGAACCTTAATTTCATATTGAATATTACTCAAGTAATTAGTAATGATGGGGCCTGTAAACCTTATGAATTTCTGAATGTTGGTTTTGTTAGTGCCCCATCTTCATGACTACATGTAAGTATCTTCTCTTTCTATGGTGCTTGATAATGTCTTGGCTGCGTCATCTTTTTACTTTCTTGATTATGGCTCCTGGTGGGGCTCAACTTTTAAGGTCATGTTCCCTTTGGGTTAGGTTGGTTTAGACTGGGGTTTGTTTCGTTTGAAGCAAAATCTTGTGTGTGAAATATAACAAGTAAAGCTGAGTGTTGTGCATGTAAATTTTAAATAAATTTAATATTTAAATTTGTAAAATAATTAATTAATTAATTAATTAATATTTTATTAAAATTTATTTTTAAGTAAATAATATAAGAATATAAAATTTTCAAAGAGATTTATAATAAAAATTTGTTGATTTATACTTTTAATTTTATGTAGTATTATTTTAAGAAACAATTTATTAAAGTTAAGTGAAATAATTTGTAATAATTAATTAAATAAATAATATTAAGTGTTTTATAATTAAAAATAAAATTAATAGATAATTATAAATTATATATACATATATGAGGTAATTATAATAAAATATAATCTATGGATCATATTTTTAATTGTGTAACATAATTTTAAGAGAGAATTTATTAAACTTGTACGAAATAATTTCTAATTTTGCTAGTTTTTATATATTTGAATTTTAAATTTTAACTTATTGTTTAATATTATTACTTTTTATGCTTTTCTAATTTATTGTTTAAAAAGTGTTTAAAATTTTTACTTTTTTGATTTTTTTAATTTCTTGTTTAAAATTTTTTTTAGAGTTTTTTCTGTTTAAATTTTTAAATTTTTTATTTAGAAAATCTTTTTATACGACAATTAATTTTTTAAATTTTTTAATTAAAATTTTTTAATATGATAATTTTTTATAATATAATATAAAACAATAACACTTGACAATGTTATATATAATTATTTGAGAAATGACATACAATTATTCAAAACTAATTTTGAGACTAAAATTAGTAATATATACTAGTAAAATTGCATGTTGTGCAGTGTAATGATAATAAGAAAATTTAAATAAATTTAATATTTATTTTAATTGATTAATTCATTAAAAATTAATATATAAAAATAATAAATAAAATTTAACTATTATTTTATAAAAATTATTAATGAGTAAATAAAAAATAAAAATAAATTTGTCATATTAAAAATAAACAATTATCTATTAATTTATATCTTCGATTTATGTGACAATTTCAAGAGAAATTTTATTAAATTTGTCTAAATAATTTCTAATAATCAATTAAATAAATAATATTAAGTATTTCATAATTAAAAATAAAATTAACAAATAATTACAAATTATATATATACATATGTGAGGTAATTGTAATAAAAGATTATTTGTTAATTCATACTTTCAATTTTGTATGGCACAATTTTAAGTGAAAATTTATTAAATTTAAATAAAATAATTTTTGACAATTTATTAAATTGTTATTTGCTTTTATATACTTAGACTTTTAAATAATCAATTGAATTAATTTAAATCTTAACTTGCTATTTAAAATTTTTATTTTTTATATTTTTAATTTCTTATTTAGAAGTAGTTTATAATTTTTATTTTTTATATAGTTTGGACTTTCTGTTTAAAATTTTTAC
>CATIWR010013719.1:0-40522 GCA_949677035.1 Omphalea diandra | reverse complement strand
GACACCGACATTTTTATGCAAATAGCGACCTCAGCATTTTTCAGAACAAAGTTCGTTCTCGTCTTTCCAAATTGCCTGCAGTAACATCATGAAAGCAGCTTTCTAATTGCCTTGCAACATTTCCATCTTCTCCTGAATCCATTCCTTAGAAATTCTTAGACAAACTAAGATTATAAACTTTCATTATATATATGACATGTGACATTGTTTTTTTAAAATTTATTAAATTAGGTATGCACGAATATGTACACTAATTAATTATAATTAGATAGTTTGTAATTAATATTCAACTTAATAAATTTTTAAAAACAATACACATATCAAATATATAATAGAGGTTCATAATCCTAGTTGTTCACCAATAATTTCTCCTTTAGAGGCTTGGTGCTTAGTTCATTATCAAATTTTAAGAGGCTGATGTTCCATTCTCTTTTGACCCAAACGCAATCTGGAATTGCATGTTCCATGGTTTCCGGTTGACAAAGACATTTTTACAAAGAAGCTCGCAAAACACCCCTCGAGTGTTCAAAGAGGAACTCAAGGGAAGTGAAGAGTGGCAGCATCTCTACGCATGTTGGGCAACTTTCGGAGGAACATTTTGATTCCAAATCTGAGACCGAGGAGAAAGGTTATAATGGGACAAACCTCCATTGAGATAAGCTTGGTTCTGCTCTATACTAACTGCAACTTGGTATGCATTTTTGACTGAAAACAAACCTTTCCGATGATAATGCCATCTGATACGGTCTACTATTGGCATAATCGATAAAGGGATGGCCAGAATCTGTTCCACCTTCAAAGTAGAAAAATTTCCTTGATAAGATTAATATTCCACTCCTTTCCTTCCATAGAGGCAGGGGGTCTAAACGAGTTGAGGATTGACTTGTTCAAATTTGGTTTTTATCAATGAGATGAGCTCGAGTCAAGTATTTACAAATCATTTAATGAATGAGCGAGTTTGAGTCGAGTATTTAAAAATTATTTAATGAATGGGCCGAGCTTGAGTAGAATATTATCAGGATTGTATAAAACTTATGAGTTTAAATGAGCTTAACCGAGCAAAATTTTTTTATTATAATTAAATTATAAATAAAATTATTAATAAATTTTTTTTAAAAATAGGATTTTTATTTTAACAACTTAATATATTTATTAATATTTGCATAAAAAATTAGATATTATATTATAAATATAAATAACAATATAAAATATATATTATTTGCTATATATTTTAATTAATGTATTTTTAAAAAGCATTTTTATACATATTATAAAAAATATATAATTACATTTATTATCAAGTTAATTCACGTGCATACGAGTCGAGTTGAAATTAACTATGGATTTACCATTGGAATGGACAATATCAATTTTTTGCATTTATTTTGCCTAAAAATTCAGTGAAATTGAAATGGACTTGTCCCAAATAGAAAAATCATCCATTTCTCCTCCTCCATTGAGAATGCGATCCCAATTCCATGAGACTCAAGTTAAATATGTTTATTTAATTAATTTAATGGAAATTTAACATATGACATTTATAATAAAATAAATTATTAAATTATTAAATCAAATATAATATTAAATAATTCTAAATAATATAACAATTTCATTCTTAAGTCTAATATATTATATATTTTATATTTTAGTATATAATAGTA
Source organism: Omphalea diandra (assembly GCA_949677035.1). Taxonomy (NCBI): domain Eukaryota; kingdom Viridiplantae; phylum Streptophyta; class Magnoliopsida; order Malpighiales; family Euphorbiaceae; genus Omphalea; species Omphalea diandra. The sequence goes on along the minus strand of CATIWR010013719.1, from coordinate 38,861 downwards.
TATAAATTGTATATTTGGTTATTGATTTAATATTATAAAAATAAATAAAAAAATTATTTCTAATTTTTTTTATGAATTAAACACTACGAAAAATAATGATTTTCTTTTCTTTTCCATTCCGATTTTGAAGTTTAAAACAAGGCCTAATTGCATATTGTAGTCGAATTCCTGGCAAGCAGAGCCAAACCGTTTTTAACTCCCGCTAAGTGTACGCGGAAATTCCTCAAAGCCAGATGGGTTATGATGTAATTCGAAGCCCTCTGCAAGATTTGGTCAGTAGCTTTTTAATTCAATTTCCTGCGTTCCTGAATTACTTTATTCTCTATGTTTCGTCTTTTTAATTTTAATACATTGGTGATTGGAGCTGTTAGTCAATTTTGTATTCCAGACCAAATTGTCTCATTTTTTGGCACTCACATGTTCAAAATCCTTGCAATGGTACACAGAACCACTGAGATCCTTTTAATGGCTTTCTGCAATTTGGCTATCTTCAACAAAGATATATAGGTAACTGCTGCCTCCTCATCTGTTCCAAATTGACTGTTACACAGATGCTTCTCTTTGATCCTGCTTTGAGCTTTCATACCTACAAATATAAATTTCTCCTCCTCGTCAACTTCTTTAAAATTCACACTTCAAATAACACAATCATGCTATTTAACAATTACGCCTTTCTTTATGTTGAGGAAAAGAGATCGGATTAATTTATTTACTAGTTTTTTGCAGAAGCATTCACTATTGAATAGAAGATACTAATGAATAAAATGGAATTCATATATCTGATAACGAAACGATGAATCTACAACAATGAATAAATCTGAATTTCTTTAGGTATAAGTGGACATATGTATTTTTGTTTACAATAATGACAGAAATTTTTTTAAAAAAAAATCTTTCTTCTTGAATTCTACTTCCTCCAATTAACATAGCTGAAAATTGGTTTTTCTGGAACAGGAATGCACTTTACTACCCAACCAATTGGCCATGTAAGAGCTGCCACGCCAATGCATAAACCCCATTCACCCCAATTCAACCTCTCTGTATCTGCAAACTTCTTTAGAAACTCCACCATTAATACTTGAAGCACAATTGTTATGCCGATAATCCCCAAGAACAACTTGTTCTTATGAATTCCTTTGAACACATTCTTCTTCTCTAGCTTCCTTGCATTGAATTCATTGAACACTTGGCAAAGGACGAAAGTGTTGAAGATCAAGGTGTCATTTACCTTCTCAGGCACACCAAAGATGGATTCTCCATTGAATTGTAGGGTCAAGAGGACAACTATCTGATACAAAGCTTGAGCTAATATGTTCCTCCACATAATGTTGGTGATAAGGGGCTCAGTGCGGCCCACTGGAGATTTATCCATGAGCTCTTTAGTGGGTTGTTCTGTTGCAAGAGCCAGGGCGCCAAGAGTGTCCATGATCAAATTCACCCACAGTAGCTGGACTGCCGTCAACGGGACTTCTCCTGCTGAAACTGCTGCTACAAAATTTATTACGAGTGCAGCAACATTGACTGTAAGCTGGAACTGAATAAATTTCTGTATGTTGTTGTAGACACATCTTCCCCACCTCAAAACTGTAGCCACGGAAGAAAAATTATCATCCAAAATGACTATATCGGAGCTTTCCTTGGCTACTTCAGTGCCTTGGATCCCCATAGATAGCCCAATGTCTGCTTCTTTCAATGCTGGTGCATCATTCGTTCCATCGCCAGTGACAGCCACCACATGCCCTTTTTGTTTGAGGCATTGGACCATGAGAAGTTTGTCAAAAGGGGAAGATCTTGCCATCACGCATATCTTATCAACGTTCTCCATTCTTTCCTCGGGTGTGTAGTTGCGAAACTCTTCTCCTTCAACTACAGCTTTGTTGAACATATCCTGACCTGGCTTGAGTATCCCACATTCAAGAGCTATAGCCCTTGCAGTGAAGACATTGTCACCTGTGATCATTTTAATGTTCACTCCAGCATGTTGGCAATCTTCCACTGCTTTCTTCACCCCTGTTCGACATGGGTCCTTGATACCCACCAGCCCTAATAGGGTCAAGCTGCTGTCGTTGAGCTTTTTCTCTTCTTTCCCATCCACGTACTGTTCTTCTGATATATGTGTATGTGCAAAAGCGATGCAGCGAAGGCTGTCAGCTGCCATGCCTTGAATAATTTGTTTGAAGATGGTCCTCTGTTGATCATCTAGCTCTTTCATTATTCCAGAGGCATCATAGTAACTCGTGCACATTGCTAGTATCATCTCTGCAGCTCCTTTCCAGTGCACATGGATTGTATTGTCAAGCTTGTTCCTTATCAGAACTCCACTCCTTTTCTTCTGTGAGTTGAAGGCTTCAACTTGGAGAACTATGCAACTCTTCTTCTGTTCCTCCATATTCATTTTCAAATCCAGAATGGCCCAAGAAAGAATTGCTTTTTCTGTAGGACTACCTGAGAACTCAAACTCAGATTCTGGATTTGCTCTGTAGGCACTTCCTGTTGTATTCAGGGCAACTCCTTGTTTGATCAATTCAAGAACATTTGGAGAAACTGAAGAAGAGGTGTTCTGCTCAGTAGATTCTTGGCCTAGAAAAATCTTGTTTACCTTCATCAGGTTCATTGTAAGAGTGCCTGTTTTGTCAGTACAAATTGTGGTTGCAGAGCCCATAGTCTCACATGCAGAAAGCTTCCTCACCATTGCTTGATCAGCCATCATTCTCTTCATTGAGTAGGCTAGAGTAAGTGTGACAGCCAATGGCAAGCCTTCTGGGATTGCAACTACAACAATTGTCACTGCAGCTGCTACGATTCCCACCACAGCATTCACAATATCATCAGCCTTTGTCTTGCTGCCATTGAACTCCGTATTTCCATTCTCATCTTGCGTATTCCCAGTGAAGTAGCGGATAAGCAAGACTACAAGAACAAGGAAAGCAACAGCCAGACCAACCTTACCAATTGACGAGGTGAGCTTATTAAGCCTAGCCTGCAAAGGAGTCAGTTCATTGTTGTCGCGACTTATATGGCTCATCATTTCTCCCCATGTTGTGTTCATGCCTACTGATGTGACAACCATGGTACCGTAACCATCAGCAACCTTGGTGCCAGAGAACAAGAATGGAGTTTTGCTATGATTAACTTCAACATGATCGCTCTCCCCCGTCATGCTGGATTCATCTATTTGCAAGGAATGCCCATCTAGGAACAATCCATCAGCAGGAACTTGGTCTCCAATCTTGAGATAAACGACGTCTCCAACAAGAAGTTCAAGAATGGAAACCTGTTGTCGCCGACCTTGTCTTACAACATCAATTTGGATATTATTGCTGACTTTAGACAGTTTATCAAACTGTCTATTCTGCCTGTAATTGCTTACAGCAGAGACAGCAATAACAAGAAAGACAGCAAGAAAGATGCTGCCCCCATCATACCAACCTTCCTTAAGACCATGCTCTTTGATTCCAAAACCGAGAGAAAGAGCTGCACAGCCTAACAGAATGGCAATGGTAAGATCCTTAAAAGCTTCCGCCACAAAATGGAAAAAGCTCTTTGTGGGTGGTTTCTTATAGGTGTTGGAACCAAATGCATCTTGACGACGAGCAATGTCCTCAACACTGCCAGAGATACCACGTTCTGTATTAGTTTCAATAGCAGAAGCTACACCAGAGACACCACCCAAATCTCGAAGTTGTTTGTGATTCTTTTCTTTAACAAGTTGTGTCAGACTTGCTTGATTGACGTTGAAGGAGCTAATATCAAGTGCAGTAAAAAATGGAGATGGGGAAATTTTGCTGGCTAATGGGACCTTAATAAGAGATTGTATGGTTCTAGAACTGTAGATAGTGGCAAATGCCAAATGCCACCTTTTGTTAGGCTTGCTAATGGTAAAGGGCACATCAAGTAAATACTCGATGCTTGCATGCAGAAGTTTAGACATGTATTTGGTCTTTGGCTTCGCTTTCTTGATGGAAAAAAAGAAAATTGACAAGAAATAGGCCTTGAAGGAAAAAGAAAATAAAAGATCTCTTTTTTTTTTTTTTTGGGGTGGTTTATAAACGGGAGTAATTTAGTAATTTTACTGGGATTCAATAAGCGGAGAGGACGGAATGAAATTTGGGACACGGGTGGCGTCCTTTTTATACATGTGGATGGATGTTGCCTGGAAATTGCAGTGTATTATAACTTTAAACAGACCCTGACCGTGTCATGTAGATATGCGCAAGAAAATACGCGCTTGATCTTTAACCTGGAGATGGAGAAGTACTTAAACATGAAGTTTTGTAGCTTCAAGTCGGTAATAAAGCCAGCGATTGCATGCGTCTACACTTGACAATTGCTCATTAAGTTCAACATAGTTGTTTAACAAACCCCATAGAAATGCAACTGCAACTTTAAAAACTTATTGAATTTAATAATTGTCTCATTTTTATGTCATCTAATATCAGAGTCGCTGTTACTAATTAAAAACTATAGGAATATTTATTCTAAATCCAAAGAAAGAAAAAAAATATTTAGGTATCAACCTAATGATAATCTTTTTATGTTTTTTTGAATTTGAATTTGAATTTATTGGGAGGTTTTAAAAAAATTAATTTCTCATGAATTCATCATGTTTCATATTGATAAATTTATTTGACGTGTCCCCATACTGACATAAGGGATGAATTCAAAAAATTCCTTATCGCATCAAGCAATAAAAGGAATAATATCCAGAGGTTATTATATTATAGACTACTATGCATATAACAATATGAACCAAAGATGTATGACATATGCCAAAAAAAAAAAAAAAAATCATCTCAATAGTTTTTTTTGTTTCATGTTTTCTTTTTCTTTGTCTGGTATACTTTTTTTTTTTTTATCTTGTTTTATATTTTTTCTTTTTTAATAAATGAGATTTTCATTCTACAAAAATCAATTTAGATATATATGATTTATTTAATCTAATGATTTTTTTTATGTTATATATAATGTCAAAATATGAAATAAAAATTATAAAAAATAATAATATAATAATAAAAATATAAATGTATTAAAATCTTCAATTAAAAATAAAAGAATACAATAAATTATGATTAATTATAATATATTTTATATTTAGTATATAAATGAACCTACAATTTACAAAAAATAAATATATAGTTTACTAATAACAAATCGACAGTTTATATCAAATAAATTTATAGTTTACAGAAAATGAACTTACAATTTGCTAATAATGAATCTAGAGTTTATACCAAATGAACATGCAGTTTACAAAAAATTAACCTACAATTTACAAAAAATGAAACTACAATTTACTGATAATAAATATAAAATTTATGCCAAAATGAACATATAGTTTATAAAAAATGAACCAACAGTTCATAAAAAATGACCTTACAGTTTGCAAAAAATAAACCTACAACCCTATAATTTGCAAAAAATAAATCTACAGTTTATTGATAATAAATCTATAGTTTATATCAAATGAACTTACAATTTACAAAAAATGAACTTGCAGTTCATAAAAAATGAATCTACAATTTACAAAAAAATGAACTTATAGTTTAGAACAAATGAACATGTATATTTACGAGTAATGAATCTAAATTTTATGTCAAAATGAACATGTAGCTTATAAAAAATGAATTTACAGTTTACTAATAATAACTCTATAGTTTATACCAAATGAATCTACAATTCACAAAAAATGAACATACAGTTTATAATAAATAAATTTGTATACTTAAACTAATCAACTTGCACCATGTAACAAACAAACCACAAAAAAAATATAAAATCTATTTAATAATATTAAACATAAATTAATATAATATAATAGTTAATATTATATTAATATAATATTTAATATAATATAACATACTAATATAAATTAATATACGATAGAATTTAATATAATTAATTAATATAATAATATAAATTACATAAAACATTTACATAATATTTATATATGATTATATATAATATCATAAATTATATAATTATAATAATATAATTATAATTAAATAATATAAAATAATTATATATTAATATAATTATATATTATATTAATATAATTATATATAATATATAAAATTACAATATATAAAAATACACCAAAAATCTCATTTATAGAAAAGAAAAAATGAACCAAAAATATGGAAGAAAGAAACCTAGACTCCTTATTTAAATTGATTGATTAAAGCGCTTGCGTCTTTTCTTTTTTATTTTCCACACGTGTCATGAACTTTGGTTTATATAATTGTTATATGAATAGAGGTTTATGATATAATTTGTCTATTTATGGGTCACAAACTTGTTCTTATATAATAATGAGTATTTTAACTTTTGAATGAAGAGACAAATGTTGTGTAAGTTTTAGAATTCAATATGAAATTTACTTAATTCTATTAAATAACACTTATTCTACCATATGAGATTCATCTAATAGTTGAGATATTAAAACTAAGCCTAATTAGCTTTGATGCTAAACTAGTTAATATTCAAAATTAAAAAAAATTGATATTTATAAATCTTAGTTAAGTTTTGGTTCAATTTCCATTTAAACATTTTAAATTTCGAACTAGTTTGATTCAAATTTTGAATCTATTCAGTTTAGTGTAATAACTGTATAATTCCCTTATTAATTATTAAAAAATATAAACAAAAGTAGATTTATTTGAATTAAACTTTCTAATTAATATATATAGTATATTAAAATATATATACTTATATGTAAGATATATAATTTACATATTGTATATTTAAGCATATATATATATATATATTTCAATTATTTAGATTGGTATAATTTCACTATGAATTGATATGAATATCAGTCTCGATAAAAAAATTATTCAAAATGAAACCAAATATATTATTCATTTGATATGATTATTCAAAATGAAACCAAATATATTATTTATTTGATATGATTTGATTTCGATTAGAATATTTTTGATCATTTATTTTTTAATTTGATTTTTAAATTCGATTTAGTTTATTGAAGATTTGTACTAACCCTTGATTCTAATAATATTTGCATCCAAAAAATTTTCTATTATCCATTATCCATATGAAAAATCTTCCCAGAAGGGTTGACTGAATATGAGATTCGAGACATGGAAATAATCACTTGCATACAATTGTTAGTCTGATCCATATATTGGACTTGCCTCTATGACATATTATAATGCCAATATTTGGCATAATTTCACGATTTCACCCAGCAAAGAAAATTGAATCACATTGACATTGAGAAGGAAACTTCAACTCATAGTTCCCACAGTATGCGGCAGGTGAAGTTCCAAAAAAAAAAAAAAAAACCAATCGCAAGAAATAACTTCCGTTTTCACTTTAAAACCCAAAAACAACTTACAAGATATTTTTAAGGAAAATAAGAAGTAGATTAAATTATGATTATTTTGTCAATGACAAAGGCCTTGTTCACTCAACTCCATATTCCAAAACAATAATGCATTCCTGAAATTTACCATTTGATGCCAAATTGCAACTCAGCAGGAAATTTGTCCTAGCAGGCCATTTCCTGGCATGAACGTTTGTTTGTATTACAATCCACCTTGACAAGACGTATGGAACTCTATTAATCCTTTTCAAATTCATTTGTGAAAGAATACTTCACAGACAAAATCAATCATAAACATATATGTAAAATATGAAAAAGCTTCTTATTATATTGATGAATGTCTATGTATGTTTGACATTCGCATTTTGTGCGATACAGTCAACAAGTAAAATAAATAAAGAAAAGATTCAGAATTTCATAATTAATAGTCGTTAAAACAAACAAAAAATATTTCTTAAAATCCTATTTTTCTCCACTTGAGATAGCTGAGAATTGGCTTCTCAGGAACAGGAATGCACTTCACAACCCAACCAATTGGCCAAGAAAGAGCTGCTACACCAATGCACACACCCCATTGACCCCAAGTCAACCTTTCTGTATCTACAAATTTCTTCAGGAACTCCACCATCAGCACTTGAAGAACAGTGGTCACCCCGATAATTCCCAAGAATAACTTGTTCTTATGAATTCCCTCGAACACATTTTTCTTCTCCAGCTTCCGTGCATTGAATTCATTAAACACTTGGCATAGCACAAAAATGTTGAATATCAAGGTGTCGTTTACCTTCTTTGCCACACCAAATATGACCTCTCCTTTGAATTGTAGTGTCAAAAGGACAGCTATCTGATACAAAGCTTGAGCTAATAGGTTCCTCCACATGATGTTTGTGATAAGGGGTTTGGTCCGACCAACAGGTTTTTTCTCCATGAGATCTTTAGTGGGTTGTTCTGTTGCAAGAGCCAGAGCACCAAGTGTGTCCATGATCAAATTTACCCACAGTAGCTGGACTGCTGTCAATGGTACTTCACCAGCTGAAATTGCTGCCACAAAATTAATTACGAGTGCAGCGACGTTGACTGTGAGCTGGAACTGAATAAATTTCTGTATGTTGTTGTAGACACATCTTCCCCACCTCAAAACTGTGGCCACAGATGCAAAATTATCATCCAAAATCACAATATCCGAGCTTTCTTTGGCTACTTCAGTTCCCTGGATTCCCATAGAGAGTCCAATATCAGCTTCTCTCAATGCTGGTGCATCGTTGGTTCCATCGCCAGTGACAGCCACCACATGCCCTTTTTGTTTGAGACATTGGACCATGAGAAGTTTGTCAAAAGGGGAAGATCTTGCCATCACGCATATCTTATCAACTTTCTCCATTCTTTCCTCAGGTGTGTATTTTCGAAACTCTTCTCCTTCAACTATGGCTCCGCTGAACATATCCTGACCTGGCTTGAGTATCCCACAATCAAGAGCTATGGCCCTTGCAGTGAAGACATTGTCACCTGTGACCATTCTGATGTTCACTCCAGCATGTTGGCAATCTTCCACTGCTTTCTTCACCCCTGGTCGACATGGGTCCTTGATACCCACAAGTCCTAATAGCGTCAAGTCGCTTTCCACAAGTCCTAATAGGGTCAAGTCGCTTTCTGTCATCTTTTTTCCTTCAATTTCACCTTCATACTGTTCTTCTGATATTTGTTTATATGCGAAAGCGACGCAACGAAGGCTGCTAGTTGCCATATCTTGAATAATGTGCTTGAATCTGTTCCTTACATGATCATCCAGACTGTTCATTGCTCCAGAAGCACCATAGTAACTCGAACACATTGCTAGTATCATCTCTGCAGCCCCTTTCCAGTGCGCATGGATTGTGTTGTCCAGTTTCTTCCTAAGCAAAACCCCGCTTCTTTTCTTTTGAGAATTGAAGGCTTCAACCTGGAGGATAGTACAAGTCTGCCTTACTTTCTCCATATCCATTTGCAATTCCAAGACTGCCCAAGAAAGAAGTGCTTTTTCTGTAGGACTACCTGAGAACTCGAACTCTGATTCTTGCTTCCCTCTGTAGACACTTCCTGTTGTATTGAAGGCAACTCCTTGTTTGATCAATTCAAGAACATATGAGGAAATTGAAGAAGTGGTTCTCTGTTCCATTGATTCTTGGCCTAAGAAGAACCTTGTTACCTTCATCAGGTTCATTGTAAGAGTGCCTGTTTTGTCAGTACAAATTGTGGTGGCAGACCCCATAGTCTCACAAGCAGAAAGCTTCCTCACCATTGCTTGATCAGCCATCATTTTCTTCATTGAATATGCCAGAGTTAGTGTGACAGCCAGTGGCAGACCCTCAGGGATTGCAACAACAACTATAGTGACTGCAGCTGCAACAATCCCCACCACACCATTCACAATATCATCAGCCTTTGTCTTGCTGCCATCAAACTCCCTATTTCCATTCTCATCATGTGTGTTTCCAGTGAAGTACCGAACCAGCAATACAACAAGAACTAGGAATGCAACTGCTAGACCAACCTTACCTATTGATGAAGTGAGCTTATTGAGTCTAGCCTGCAAAGGCGTCTGCTCGCTTGTATCGCTGCTTATATGACTCATCATTTCTCCCCATGTAGTATTCATACCTACTGATGTAACAAGCATATGACCGTAGCCATCAGCAACCTTAGTTCCGGAGAACAAGAATGGATTTCTGTCGGTATTGACTTCGACATGGTCGCTCTCCCCTGTCATGCTTGATTCATTTACTTTCAAGGAATGTCCATCTATGAACAATCCATCAGCAGGAACTTGGTCTCCAATCTGGAGACAAACGATATCTCCAACAACAATTTCAAAAATCGAAATCTGTTGTCGTCTACCTTTTCTTACGACATCAATTTGGATATTGTTGCTGACTTTAGACAACTTATCAAACTGTCTATTCTGCCTGTAATTGCTTACAGCAGAAACAGCAATAACAAGAAAGACAGCAAGAAAGATGCTGCCACCATCATACCAGCCTTCCTTCAGACCATGTTCCTTGATTCCAAATCCAACAGAAAGAGTTGCACAGCCTAAAAGAATGGCAATGGTAAGATCCTTAAAAGCTTCCACTACAAAGTAGAAGAAGCTCTTCCTTGGTGGTTTCTTATACGTGTTAGAACCAAATGCTTCAAGTCTATGATCAATGTCCTGATCACTGCCATTAATGCCTGCTTCTACATCAGATTGAATAGCAAGCACAACACCAGAAATGCCCCCCAATTGTCGAAATTGTTCAAGATTTTTGTTCTTGACAAGCTGAGCAAGTGTTGCTTGATGAATCCTGAAGTAGTCATTTTCAGAATTGATATTGAGTAAAATAAAAGATGGAGAAGGGGAAAGTTTACTTGAACTTTTCGTGGGTATAGGTTTCTTGGCTAGTGAATGTACGGTTCTTGAACAATAGATGGTAACAAAAGCTAAATGCCATCTTTTATTTGATTTGCTGCTGGTAGCAGAGAAACTAAATAAACAGTCAATGCAAATGTTTGGATGAAGAGGAGCAGACATAATTTTGGAAGCAAAAAACGTAATAAAAACGTTATTGTTGGAATTGAAAAGTTGTGTCAAAGGTGAAACGAGATTGAGGCTGCATTTTGATGCAAGACTACTTATATAACACTTACTTCCGTGTATTTTGAAGTATAAGAAGAAGATGATGGAAATTACTGAAGCATTTCTGCCTTTGAACAACTTCTTTGAGAATCATATATCTATTTATATCTAATTTCTCCTTTTAAAGATACAACCTATGGGATTTTGTTCCTTTGCTCTCAAATTCTAACAGCAAAGATGAGTAAACCGTCCTTAGAGGAAGTTAGTACAAGTCAAGTGCAGCCTGTTTAGGAAACATCATGCGGAGAATAATTCAATTTTATTAATAAAACTTATTTATTTTAGTAAAAATTTGTTTATTTAAAATAAATCTTAAATCAATAGAATCATTAATAAAATTCTCTAATTTTCTCATTATTAAAGAATTGAATTCTTTTAAATATAATCTTTCTAAATAAGAGAATTATTAATATATAATTCAATTTTTTAAAAATTCACTAAAACTATGACTTATAAGTTTTCAAATGTGCCCAAAAATTCTTGATAAATTTTCCTTTCTTTTTCATTGAAATTTAAGCCTAGGAGCATAAAATTAGTTCAAATTTCTTTTCGTTAACTTTTTTTTTTATGAACAACTTTAGTTAACATTTTTCTTATTGCTATTTAGGATTAAAATTAAGAAGACACAAGCAAAAATACTAGCATTAGTTTAGTTAGCAAGTGGAATTTTTTTTTAAATATTGAGAATGGAGATTTTACAATGGTTGGCTAGTGAATTTTCTTCATCACCTTATCAATAAAAATATTAAAGTTAGTTAGAGTTAAATTAATTAAAAGTAATAATTGAAAATTTTTTGTCAAATTATTACAATATTTTTGTTTTCTCATAAATTTCCTTATCTCAACAGGGAAGCTTCATAAAATCAACAACATAAATTTAATTAATGAAACAATTTATTTAAAAAGAAAATAAAAATAATAAATTTAAATGTTTATTATGAATGTTTTCTTATTATGATATTTGCTACATAAAATAATTAAAATTTATAAAATACTTCTAATAAGATAAAAAAAAATTTCTCTTAATACATTAAAAAAAGATATTCTGAGAATTTGAATCTTTAAATTGTGATCTCTTGTATTAATGAGACATTCAAATTTATGAATTTTTGCAGTGACAAATCTAAAAAATTTGCTAATGAAGTTATATATATATAGTTCAAATTCAAATTAAAACTATTTATAATATTATTTGTTTCCAATGTGTTTTGAAACTAAAATCGTTGTATAATTTTTTCATCATATATACTATTAAATAAGTCTCTTTCTATATAAATTTGTGTAAAGGATGATTATTCGAATGATAATTTTCTTTAAAGAAACTTATCTATATTTACATTAAAATAAATAATATATTATATAATCAGATAACAAAAAATTAATAATTTAGTTCAAAGTATAGAATGAAATTCAATCATTTTTTAAAATTTTTTTTAAATCCAATCAAGTTACTAAACCTGACAAATGAGTTGAATTGGATCAGATTATTTTAAATTAGACCATTTTTTATCGGATTGAGTCGGTCAGTCTGTAAAGCAAGATGGCAGGGTCGGTAGCCTTCTCTACTTAACTAACAAGAAGTGGAGTATATGAGTTCCACTCTTGCACTGTCATATTGGTAGCCGTTGTCCGTCTTTGATTGAATGGAGACATATATATAGAAAGTGTGCAGTGAGGGAAGAAGCAACGGATTGAGCTGCGCGAAAGAATTATGTAATACAAGGCGCGTTAGCGCATCCATTTTCTTGCTAGGTGGCCAATCTTTACTTAACTTGATCCAAGCTTGACTTAGTTCAAGCAATGCCCAAAGACTCCCATGTCTTTCTTGGTTGGACTAAGCCAACCGATGATTTCCAATAAGTCTTTCTTCATTTTTAGAGCAAGAAGCGGAACATAAAGAAAGCTTTCTTTATCTTTATGGATAGCCAATCCATTTTCAAATATAGTTGGGAAACTCTCCCCAAGAAATGGGTAAAAAAAATGGAAAGATCGGAACATGGGAATAGATATGATGCCAATTCGGATTACCTATTTCAATTGTTGTGCTTTTTGAAATTGCATACCTATACAAGGGTTCAAGTTTCGATCGATATTTGCGGAGTTGATCATCCCTCTCGAAAACGAAGATTTGAAGTGGTCTATAATTTACTGAGTACTAGGAGTTACATCACTCATATTTTGGATTTACACTTAAAAATAATATTTTAAATCTGATCATTTGTTATTCACTTTGTTAAAATATATTTTTAAATGTTTATTTAGATTTTTTCTTATTTATGCAATATTTTCTTATAATTTATTAAAATGTTATTTTAAAAAATTATTTTTAATAGGATATATTTTATATAAATATAATTTGATTAAAATTTTTTATTTTAATTTAGATACTTGTTAAATTAAAAATAATTTATTTTTCAAGCAAATGATATAATGAAAATGAGTAATTGAATTAAGTTCATATATAACTTAAAATAAAGATATTATTTTTAATTTTTTAAAATTTAAATCAGTTTGTTCAGGTCAATTTTATGGAACAGATCAGTCATCTATTATTTATATTTTAAAATATTTATTTAAATTCTTTATTATTTGAGTAATATTTTCTCATAATTTATTAAAAAATATTTTTTCTTCAAAAAATAAGTAGATTTTGCATAAATATAACTTGATTAAAGTTTTTATTTTCATTTAAATGTTTAATAAATTAAATGTAATTTATTTTTCTAAGCAAATGACTATATATTATGAAATCAAATAATAATTAAATTCATATAGGATTGAAAATAAAAAATAATTTTTTAATTTTGAAATAAATTTAATAATTTAAATTGAATTATTCAGGTCGATTTGTGACTGAGTTAAAATTTGACCAATTCAAATGATATGCAGATTGAACTTGATTAGAGTCAGATTTGATCCGAAAATTCTAGGATCATTTCAGGTTGGATTTTTTTAGGTTTCTTTTGGGGCCACATTAATTTTTTCGAATATGTTCGGATCATGTTAAAAACTACCACCTCTATAAGTTACGAATAAATTTTATTTTTAAAATAAAATTATTATTTTAATTTTAAATATTTTAATAATTTAAATTGAGTCATATAAGTCGATCTGTGAATTGTGTCAATTCATATTATATTTTCAATTTGAGGCATTTAATTTTTTTTTTTATTATATCAAGTTGAAATTGAACCGAATCAAAAATTGTCTCTTCTACTAATGATTGTGTCAAGGGAGATTCATCACTATATGCATCTAGCTCTTGAATGCACAAATCTTTAAATTGAGGATAACTTGCTCTAATATACATAAGACATTGTATATCTTAATAATTTTTAAACTATTGGGCGTATTTATCTATTTTTATATTTTCATAATTTACATTTTCAATACAAATTTTTACGTGTATATCTTTCTAAAATAGTATTTAATTGCACTAACACAGTTTAAATATTAAGAATTTATCTCAAAATCTTATCTATTCATTTTAGGTTAACATTATAATGTTGCATGCAGTATTGTAATACAATGTCGTAATTAGTATATTTTTTTAAGTAATTAGGTAATAATTTTATCAATATATGTAATTATTTATCACTGTAGATGATGCTTATTTTGATAAAATTATCATAAATAATTAATAAATTATAAATATCATTTAAAATTTTACATAACGACATCATACCGTAACATCCATGTAGAATTCATCTAATTTTATGGATAAAATTGTAATTTATTAAAAAATTTAGAGATCAACGTAAAATTTTATAAATATTAATAATATTTGAATATTTATTATAAAATCAGTTAATTAAATAATTTCTTTTAGTAAATTATATATATATATAATTTTTTATTCTTATTTTTTAAATGATCTATTCTACATTTCTAATTTGATTTATATTTTTTAATTCAATAATTTTATATAATAAATTAATAAAATTTTAATTACTTATCTATTAAATCATCATAATTTGACAAGGAGTAAATTATTATTTCAATAAAAGAAATAAGTGGGATATATCATGTCATCCATATATATATATATTTATAAATGAATTAACTAGTTGGTAACTCATACAGTGCATAAATTATAGTAAATTTTATAAAATTATTAATTAAAATTTTATTTATGTTAATTAAAATTTTATTTATTTTATATTTATATTATATTGATGTATAATATCAAAATAAATATTTTAAATTATTCTGATAAATAATTAATTTTTAATTTTTTTTAGGTATTTTTCTTCTTTGTATTTATTCTTTTTCTTTTCAATTAATTAGTTTATAGGTTTTTAATTTTTTTTTTATTTACAAGAGGTCTGATAGACCGAATAACATTATTGGCTATACAATAGGGGTAGCTCTCCCCTTTCAATAACTCCCAATGCAAAAATAGATGAAGAGAATCGAACTCGAAACTCTCACTTCTCACAAAATGCATTTTAACCATCAGACTATACTTACACATGTTGTTGGTTTTCGATTTTGATATGATAATAATATATAGTTTTAATATCAATTGGATAAAAATTGGTGTCTTAACTTAGTGGCAAAATGAGAATATCTAGTAGTAAACGTCATAGTTCAAATCTCATCAATGTAAATCTTTATCCCTAATACTTTAATAAATAAATAAATAAATAAATAAATATATATATATATATATATATATATATATATATATATATATCAATTTGATAAATAATAAATACTCATTATAAATAATATTTGAGAGAAAAATAAATTTAGCAATTCCACTAATAAAGTATTGATGAGTCTGAAAGTACCAAAATTATTCTCCCCTCTCCCCCCTTTTTTTTAATATACAAAGTCATCTCCCTTTTTAGAAGTACAATTAATTATATGTTAATTGCATCAAGTTATCTACGTAAATTTTCTGAAAAATAGCATGAAAATTCAAAAAATAACTACTATTTTATTTAATACATAATATGGTTTGAATAAATAATTTATTACTCTACGTGATGAATCAAAACCATTAACAAAAATTTAAGTTTTATTTTTGCTTTTCACTAATATAGTAACATGATACATTTCTTCATATATATATATATATATATAGTAACATGATGCATTACAATAGCAAAGAACACAGATTGCCTGCACCATGTATGGGAAGTGTACTTGTCAATAAACCACCAAAAAAATTAGAATATTATAAAACTTTTAATTTCAACACGTCAATTAAAAGACTTAAAAGCTAAATCTTTTATGAATAGATAATATAGTTGGAATCTAATCAATGCAATTTTTCTATTTTACAATTTTTTATTAAAAAAGTTAAATATTTTTTAAGTCAGGATTTCCATAAAAAGACTCACTCTCTGTCACCTGTAAAAGATCAATATATACAAAATTAAAGATGCGTGAGATTAGGGATGAGTATGGCTCTTTGAATTCAAATAGAATAAGTTTTATTGACTCCAATTATATAAATAAGTTAAATCAAATTTAATAATTAAAACATAAGTTGGATTTAGAGATATTAATATGATTTTATGCAAATATTTATAAATATAAATAAGAAAATACATATATTTTTTAAAAATATATAAAAATGAGTAAAAAAATTTTAAAAACTAATTTTTTTAAAATTTATCTAGATATCTAGATTCCAATCCAACTCACCTTGTGATCCAATTTGACTCAGAGTCGTAATGGATAATGAATTGGATTTTTCTTCTCCTCATCAAGTTGGAGTTGAGTTTTGCATCACAATCTCGAAGTGGATTACTGAGATGATGTTAATATTCTGAGCGAAATTTCCCATGAATTTTGGCAAAGGATAAAGCAAGTGGAAAAAGAATCTATGGTAAGGCGCAAAACATCTGCAATATGTGCATTTTGATAAGGAAAATGGTAGGTTTTGTCTGACGTGAGTAGGAATGCAAATGAAAGTAATATATAAAGTTGATCGTTAATTTTGTAAATATTTTTAAGTATTATTATGTATATTTTTAGAAAAAATTAAATACTGAACAATTAAATTGATCAAATTAAAAATTAATCAGTCGATCGATTTAGTCTTTGATTCGATTTTAAAAATATTGTGTTTAATAAGGAAAATATGGTTACTTTTAATAACGGAAAACATTGTTGATTTGCCACGCATGTGGTGCACTTGGCACTTGGATTGGATACATGCATGTGAATACATATCTGAAAAGCTCTCAAAAAAAAAATAATAATAATAATAAGGGTAGACCTACGTCAACGTAGGTGACATTCCAATATCATTACTTTTGCAAAAGAAAGTTCAGTGAGAAGACGAGGAGATACCATTAGGCTACATCATGACTGATTCTTACAATGAGAACATTGGACACGAAATGCATGAAAGGACCTTCTTTTACAAGGTATGAAGACCCAATACCTTCTTCTTTTACTAGGTCTCCACGAAAATTTCCAGTGGATAAACTTCTTCCTTCTTATTATTATTATTATTATTAAGAAAAACTTCACTGAAGGAGATAGGTCTTAGATTGAATTCCATTTCGTGTAGAAAAATAGTCCATGACGATTGCAAACCAATCGTATTTAGTCCTTTTGGGTGGCGAAACAAATGATATTTTCGCAATTTTGGTTAATTAGTTTTTAATGTTCTAACTGTGATATGTAGTTTTAAATTTTCAAATATTAAAATTCCAAACATTATTCACTTTTTTAATCTACGTTATATACACACAACCGATCAAAATTATTTCATATGAACAAAATAGAAAGTAATTGGTTTATTTTTCATTATAATTTTATATATTGAAAAGATTTATATACACTCGGATATACATATAAAAAAAATTTATTTGAAAATGAAACATTGTTAATTTTCTTTTAATACTAATCTTTATCTCTAGATTAAGACATAACAATCTGAACATCTCTTCGTGTCATGACTTGAAGTTTCCTTCAAGGAAATAATTTAGGATCGATACTTGAGAAAACTTGCATGATTGAGAGGAATATATGGTTCATATATATCATTACTTTTGAGATTTTTTTTTTTTTTAAGGAAAAAGAATATCATGATTCCTTTTAGGTAAAACGTCAAAATATCTATGTAGTTGCGCGATGACGCCGATCCAATCACCTGCTATTGGAATCATATTCTTGGCTCAATTGGAAATCATTTTCTTTAATGAGCTTTCCTAGAACGCCGTAAAAGAATAAGAGTATATTTGGTGTATTCATAAATAAAAATATAAAATAAAATTTTGAAACTCATTTTAAATTTGAAATTGGAAACTCCATCCATGTTTCTTCAAATTTTATTTTTAATCTTGATAAAGTATTCCAATTCAACTGCAGTCAATTAATTTTGTACAAGTTCTTGATAGTCTTAAATTTGAGATCAAATAAATTAAACTAAGCTTGAATTTATGATTAATAGTATTTTTATTATATATGAATACAAAATGGTATTGTTAGTACTTCAATTAAATTCATAAGATTCTTAAATCACTTATTTTCATATTTGATAAATAGAAAAAATAACTTTATATATATATATATATATATATATATATATATATATATATATTGAGAATAACTTAATATAACATTGAGACAAATTAAGTCTTACTATCTATAATCGGATTCTAAGCCATAAAAATTCCTAATATTATTAACTAATCTTTCTTTCTAAGATTCCAAAACCATATGAAATTTCTAATTGGATACGCATTGTTACTAACGTCTAATTGCTATATTTTTTATACTATATATTCTATTTCTGATATTAACAGTAATTAATTAATTATATCAATTTATTATTATTACATATCTATATCTGTATATTTATATTCGTTAAATTACCAGAGTACATACATTTAAATTAGATTCTCTATTTTTCAAAAAAAAAAAAAATCTCTATCAATAACAGCTCTGATAATTATGTGATATTTACTCTGAAACTTGATTCAGTTGCTCAATACTAAATATTGGTGGACGTCCAAAATATGTTTGAAGATTACTCGTGGACTTGCACATACAGCTTGGTTCCGCTGGTTGTTGTGTTTATATGATTGGAAGGAAATCCCAAATCCCCTCTTCAGTTGTATTTAATGCCAGAAAAAGGAAAATCTCGTGGGCTTTTTATACATATATATCAAGAAATTAGCAGTTGGGCCAACCGGCCACTGCTTTCTAACTAGATATCCCAAACCCAGCAAGGCATTTTCTTCCGGTACCCCCCTCCCCACCCAATATATATATATATATATATATATATATATACAGACACACACGCGATCCGCACTGCATTTGGGACATAACCTACGCATACAATAGCATAAGAAAAGCTTAAATACTTATATGGCCTCGGATAAGACATCAAGTGTATATTTTAATTGTGATAATTTTTCTATACTGAGTACTTAATTTTCAAATTTAATTTTAATTTTATATTTAAAAAATTTAAATTTAATATTTCAGGTGCATTAGGATTAAAAATAAGAGATTAAATATCAATTTGCAAGATTCTTTAATTTTGAGGCAAAAAGAGATAAAGTGCAGTTTGCGACAAAATATTTGTTGTGATTAAGCGCGAACGTGGCTTGTCAATCCAAGGCTGATGAATTTGGAAGAACAAATAACTAATTTTTAGCCTAATTTTTATAAATATCCTATTTTATTTAGGACATTTGACTCGAGAGATTTACCTTACATTTAGATCATCTTTTGATATGTTTCAAAACTATTTCAGAAACTAATTTCTCTAGAGATTTTGAGAGATATTTTTATAATATAAATATGATTCTCTTTGCTTATATGAAAAAAAAAATGTGAAGAGCAAGAGAAGGGTAACCGACCTCAATTGGAGACATTCTCTTCTTTTCATTGCCAACTCACGAGTTCTTCTTTTCTTTTTTCTAGTTTTTTTTTCTTTTTCATGAGCTAATTTTCTTGTAGTTAAAACAGTGGAAAGTCTTATCATAATAATGAATTGATTTTTATTTTATTTAATCAAGATATTTTTATTTCCACATTGTCCGTGAATTATTGTACTTTATGTTATTGAGAGTTTAATCATCACTTAATTAATGTAGTTTATGTGAATGAATTGGAAAAGGATTTTGCATAATTGACTAAATAATTCATGATGTGAATTGAATGGTATATAAGGATATATATACATGATTCATCTGATTTCACAAAGTTTAATACGTTTTCTATCTCGAGAACTTTATAGAGAGCTTTAAGGGTTACTTGATAGGAGTAAAATTAATATATATTGAGAGAGAATATTAAGCAGTTTTAGAAAAAATTTTAACTTATGAAAATAATAAATTATCTTGGTTGAATTTAACTAATTGAAATCCATTAGAGTGGTTAGGTAGACCAATAGTCTTAGTTTGTTAAATTTGATTATTGTAATTTTAATTTCTTATTTTTTTCCTTTTATTTGTTTTTAGTCTTTAAATTTTTGTAGTTTATTTATTTTGAATTTTCATAATTTAATTTTTTTCTTAAATTCAGTGTCCAAATAATCATAGGATGACTATAGTTTTAGAACTTATTTTGTTAAATTCTCGTGGGAATGATATCTTTTTATTACTTGATAACTATTGTATTTGTTAGGTATGTTTAAATTTCAGCTATCAAGTTTTTGGCATCGTTGTCGTGAATTTAATTCTAAAATAATATTATAACTTGTTAATCTTGGTTAATTTGGATTTTTATATTTTTTTAATTTAGTTTTAAATTCTTATTTATTCAGGTCGATTAGTGCATGGAATGCACTGGTGGTGAGAAACCAATGGAATTTAATCCTAAAATAGAAAGAACTTTCATACACTTCAAAGAGTTAACAAAGACAAAGAGTAGGAGCAGGTTAAAGAAAGAATGACGGATTCAGCAAATGCCAACTATACTCTTTTAGATTATGCTTGTCCAACAATTGATGAAGCTACTTCTAGCATTAGCAAGCCAACAACTTTGAAATCAAGCCAATAATCATCTAGATGATTTAAACTAGTATCCAATTCAGTGGGCTACTAAGTACAAGTAGGACAACTAGTTAACATGATGTTGAAAAAAAAAAGGTTAATTTTCTAGCAATATCGAGAAGAATCCAAAAGAACAAGTAAATACTATCACTATAAGAGGTGAAGCATCAATTGGAGAATTTAGAGGAGATGCGAGATAAAAGACGAAGAAATATGACAATGTTGATGATTTATCAATGGAAACTACAAGGAGTACATGTAAACTTGATTTAAATGCTATTAAACTTCCCCTTCCTTACCCTAATAGAGTTTTAAAAGCTAACTTGGATAAGAAATTTGATAAATTTTTAGAGGTGTTTAAAAAGGTGCATATTAATATTCCTCTTCTTGATGCAATTTCACAATGCCAAGTTATGAACAAAAGGAAATAGGAAGAGCATGAGATTGTGAAGCTTAATAAGAAGTGCTCAACAATTTTCTTAAATAAATTGTCACCAAAATTTAAAGATCCAGGGAGTTTTTCTATCTCTTGCACTATAGAAGATACTGAATTTGAAAAATCATTATGTGATCTAAGTACTTGTGTGAACGTAATGTCATACTCAATTTTTGAAAAACCTAGATTTTATGAATTGACACTTAGTACTATTACCTTACAACTAGTTGATATAATCATTAAATATCCTAGGGAAATAGTAGAAGATGTTTTAGTTAAGGTTGTCAATTTTATTATACATGTTGATTTTATTGTGTTGGATATGGAGGAAGATTAAGTAATTCCTTTAATTATAGGTAGACCTTTCCTTGCTACTGGTAATACTTTGATTAATGTACAAAATGGTTTTCTTAGTATTTAAATCAATAGTAAAGAAGTAATGTTTAACATGTTTAAATTCATGAAACATCCTAACATAATAAACATAAAACAAATGTGATTGATTGCTTTGATGATTATGTAAATTAAGTCAATGCATTTAGAATAAAAGATCCTTTGGAGAATATTTTTCTTAATTCTTGTGATGATGCACAGGTCTTAGATGAAGAACCTAAGGCAAAATTCAATTACTTGAACATAAGTCAAGAAGGATTAAAGCCAAAAGAAAGAAAATTTTTACCTTTGAAAGAATTAACTTCTACCAAATAATTGCGACCCTCTATTGAAACTTCTCCAATTTTAAAACTTAAATCTTTGCCTTTAAATTTAAAAAATATATATATATTGGATTACCTTTGATTATTCCATCTAAATTGATAAGTTTCCAAAAGGAAAACCTGAAAAGGGTATTTAAGGAATAACTTATTTTCTATGAGTCCACTCATTCCTTGCAAAATCCTTTTAAAAGAGAAGAGAAGTTAAACTAGTGACTTTAAAAGAGCACCTGATGGGAGGCAACTCAATATTTTTTTATTTTACAATTTTATGCTTTTATTTTATTTTTGCATATTTTCTTAATTTTCATTGCATTTTATCTTCTTTTTTTTGCATTTTGATATCTTTTGGGCATGTTTTAAAATTAATGTTAAAAAAAAATTTAATGAAACACTTTTTGATAAGGCGTGCCCATGACTTATGGCCTAAATGAAAGCATTCACTAGTTAACATAAGTTGTGCCCATGGGTTATCCCATTAAATCGTTTATTTGGTTTTTATTATGCTTTATTTGCTAGTCTGCATAAGTCGTGCCCACAACCTATCGCATTAAATCATCTGTTTGTTTTTTTCCCTCGCCAGCATAAGTTGTGCCCACAACCTATATCATTAAATCTTCTATTTTGTTTTTTTCCCTTTCCCAGCTTAAGTCGTGCCCACAGCTTATTCACATAAGTCTTATTGAAAACACCATAACCACGTGTCACCCCTCTTTTTTGCCCTTGAGTTTCATTCCCACCAAAACTCACCATTCATGGAAGTTTTCTTTGCCCTTCAATTTTCATTTTTTCTTATTTTCTTTTTTGGTGATTTTTTTTGCTACATTAAGGACAATATATGTTTTAAGTGTAGGGGAGGGATTAACGGTTTTGATGATGCTTTTGTCTCTAACATACTTGAATCTTTGCTTGATAACCTTTTCTTTTGGAATATCTACACTCTTGATGTTTGTTTTTAAATAATTTTGGATTATCATGAATTTTTTGCTTGAAGGAAAATTGCATGATAAGATACAAGCATGTTTAAATGATTTTTTTTTTGCTAGGATGGGTATTTTTTTGCTTTGATATTCAATTTGAATGAAAAATGTGCAAGATTCAATATAGTTGAACCTTCATTGTGAGCTTTTGAGTCTATGAGCATTCTCTTCTTTGTTGCTCTATTTTATTTGTTGAGTGTTTGTCAAACTTGGATTGCATATTCTAGAACTTGTCTAGTTATGCATTTTGAGACCACATTAATGTGTTTTTGTGTTAGAAAGTAGAAATCGTATCTAAGTTAGCCTTTTTAAGCCCATTGAAAGCCTATCCTGATATTATTTCCTTAGGAAAGCCAAGTGAAGCCTTAACCTTTTCTTTGTCTGCACCATATTAATTTTATATTGAACCTTTTTAATTTTTCATTACCCCTTTATCGATGGATTCTAATTAAGTTTGCATAAGAATGAGAACCAATTTTTGAGCAAAATTGTGAAAAGAAAAAAAAATTATTATGCTCCTCTATAGTGGTGCTTAATAATCATGGATATTCATTACAATTATTTATCTTCACATCAAATAGTTGTCAATTTATGAGTATGCTAAAACATTCTAAATTTGTTTTATGCTTAGTAATCAAGGGCATTCATCACAAATATTTGTTTTCACGTAAAAAGGCTAAAAACAATTTAGAACATAATGAAAAGAAAAAGAAAAATATTTTAATTGATCTAGATATAGTATTGTAAAAAGAAAATTTATTAAAAGAGCAATTCAAAAAGGTTAGATTCATGCCAATTAAATTAATTCTTTTGATAATTTTTTACTCAAAATTTCCTTTTTACCAAACCTAGCCCCAAACCCATTACAACTCATTTTATACCTCTTTGATTTTTGATGGTGGAGATATGATATATGGGCAAGCTTATAGTAATATCATTCTTTGTTTTGACTTAAGAGTTTATTAATACCCTAAACACTTTGAGTGCATTAAGTGAAGCCATTGAGAGAGTATTTGAATATTGTTGCATTTGATTTTAAAGAAGTGGTTAAGGCAAAGGAGTGTTTGTCTTTGTTTTAAGAGGTCATTTATGAAATGGTTATTTCTTTTGATCACAATTTGACTTGAGTTCATTACAAATTGATAATTCAAGATTGTTTGGTAACAAACTAAAAGAGTAAGGGATGAAGAAATGAAAGGTTTGTTGAGTTTGAGTTTGACTTAAGTATTTTTAAAGACAAACATTATCTTAAGTGTGGAAAAATTTGATAAGGCATAAAAGTGTATACTTTAATTATGATGATTTTTCCATATTGTGTGCTTAATTTTCAACTTTAATTTGAATTTTATATTCAAGAAATTTAAATTTTATATTTTAGATGTCTTAGATTTGAAAAGGAGAGATTAGATATCAATTTG
Organism: Omphalea diandra; assembly: GCA_949677035.1. Classification (NCBI taxonomy): domain Eukaryota; kingdom Viridiplantae; phylum Streptophyta; class Magnoliopsida; order Malpighiales; family Euphorbiaceae; genus Omphalea; species Omphalea diandra. The sequence continues at coordinate 14,349 of CATIWR010013719.1, read as the reverse complement.
CAAAATTCTTCAACTTTGGGATAAAATGAGGTGAAGTGCAATTTGCAGAAGAAGATTTGTTGCGATAAGTCATGGACGAGGCTGCCAATTTGAGGCTAACGAATTTAGAAGAATAAGGAGCTAATTTTTAGCCTGATTTTTATAAAAGAGTCTATCTTATTTAGGAGATTTGACTTAGGAGATTTACCCTAAATTTAGATCTTCTTTTGATATTTTCTAAAACTATTTAAGAATCTAATTTCTCTAAAGATTTTGAGCGATTTTTTTATAATATAAATATGAGTCTTTTTTCTTGTATGAAAAATATGAAAAGCAAAAAGAGGACAACCACCCTCAATTGGAAACATTCTCTTCTTCCATTGTCAACATGTGTTCTTCTTTCTTATTTTTAGTTTTCTTTCTTTCTTATTTTTAGTTTTCTTTCTTTCTTCATGAGCTAATTTTCTTGTAGCTAAGGCTATGGAAAGACTTATCACAATAATGGATTGATTTTATTGGACTAGATTGTTTAAACCTAAGTCAAAAGACTCTTTTGATCTTGACAATATAGATTAAAGGGTTTTAATATCAATTTTAAGTGTTGATCTTGCAGATATTAAGATAGACTCTCATTGGAAGTTGAATAAAAGTAAAAAACTCAAAGTATAAAAATATGCCTTTAAAATTAGCGACTGCAAATTTTGGTTGCGATTGGGAATTTGATAGCAACCTCAACCAACAGAAAAATAAGAAAACCAAAACTCTAGTTTGATTCGCGGTTTGTATAACAGCTTGGTAGCGATCGCAAAGTTTTGTGAAGACCGCGGATCTTAGCAACGACCTCTACTTTTAAGATTCGTTAGAGAGATCCAACGACTAATTTTTTGAAATGAACAATGTCAAGTTGTCACGTGTCACTAGCTGTTAGACACAACTTGAAATAGAGACTGTGAAATACATTTCTTGACCGTGAATTTTGGTCTCTACCATGAATTTATTTGACAAGCATTAAATGCAGCTTCTGCCTAGCATGCTTTGGAGATTTGGATATATTTTTATTTGTAACATCCTTTTGGTGATTGTAGTCTATAAATAAACTACCTAATGGATTTGAATGCAAGAGGATAACCATTGACTGTACCTAAACTCTTGCAAAATTAATTCTCACAACTTTAACTCTTTATTTCTTTGTATATAGTTTGGTGTGAGCTTTAAAAACCTTAGATTTGGGTTTGAGAGTGAACCCTTGTATAGAAAACTCTTATTTGGGTTTGAGAGTGAGCCTTAGAAAAATTTTATATAGGTTTGAGTATTAACCTTAAAAAAACACTGATAATGTTGGGCATGAGTCTAAACACTAGGTTAAGTATGAGTCTTGGGAAAACACTTGTAAAGTTTGATCTGGACTTGTAAAACATTAATAATTTAGTGAAATACTCAATTGGTAAACTGGGAAGTGGATGTAGGATTAGTTAATATCTGTACCACTAAAAATCTTGTGTTCATCTTTCTTCTACTCTTTCTCTAATCTTTTATTCATGTGAGCTTCCTCCAAAAGTTTAAATTTACCATCAATTCAACCCCTTTCTTGGTGCACTAGGGCCAACAAAATTTTATTTTATTTAATCAAAATATTTTTATTTTTACATTATCCATGAATTATTGTGTTTAATGTTATTGAGAGGTTGATCACCTTTTGATTGATGTGGTTCATGTGAATGAATTGGGAAATAATTTTGTATAATTAATTAAATAATTCATGGTGTAAAATGAATGGTATATAGAGATATATATAGATGATTCATTTGATTTTACAGGTTTTTCATACAGTTTAATGCACTTTCTATCCAGAAAATTCTACAAAGTGATCTAAAGGTTGTTTGATAAGAGTAAGATTAATATATCTCGAGAGGGAATATTAAGTAATTTTAGAAAAAATCTCAATTTATGAAAATAATAAATTATTTTCATTGAATTTGAAATCCATTAGAGTGGTTAGGTAGATTAATATATATGTTTTGATTGGTCGATTTGTAATATTAGCCAATACTAGTTGTTTCTTTCAAAAAACAAAAAATCATGCAACATATCCGGTTGAGAGTAGAATGTGTGGCTTATAAAATATTTAAAGTAATTTAAAAATGCTTTAAAAAATAAAAATTAATCTTAATGTATATAGCATACTCTCTGAAAATAAAACTGATCTACTTCTTTATAGAACATGTTTTGCTGTGAGTGGGAATAATTAAACAGCTTCTTCACCAAACAAAAGACTTTACATGTAATAGTATCAAACACGAATGCATTCATTAATCCATCAAACTTCACTAATTAAGTGAAGTCTTAAAAATGGCAAAGATACTAATCCAGATAGAATGTGATCACATCATTTAACCTAGTAATCATTTTTTTTTAAATAAATGAAAAAAAAAAAAAAAACAAGAGAGCTGTTGTAATAGATTTCCACCAACCAAATTGTCCATAATCTCCACAATTAATTAGAAAAATGGGTATGGCTAGCATAAGCTCGTTCTCATGTGAGAACATGCTTCTAAGCCGTTGGATCAAAGTCGTCTTTGATAATGGTGCATTTGTATTATTTTTAGGATTTAAATTCTCAAAATTTATATTTTTTTCTCAACCTTTATTCATTCTATTGATCCCAGATAATGATAAAATTTATTGGGTAAAACAAAGTTATAATATGAAATTTTTATAAATAATCAAAATACACAATATTAAGAATAAATAAAAAAGAGATATTAATACTTCAACTTAATAAAAAATAATTAAATAACATATGAAAAAGGTTGAATGCTTTTTTTGTATATTAAAAATTAAAGGAACCTCTTTTTTTTTTTTTTTTTTTTTTTTTTTTTAAGTTCAATGCTTGCAAGAAGGATACTACAAAGAGGGATGTATTTATTTTCTAGATTATTTAAATATGATCTAATTTTTTTAAAATAATTTCATTTGAGAACACATGATCCAACAGCTGACGAGCACTGAGAACGCGCTCATAATAGCCGCACCCTATAAAGGGAGAAGAGGGTCCAACTTTTGATCTTTGTGCAAAGGTAGAATCTGAGTTCCAAAGCAATACACTGCTATAATGTGATTGGGCTTAAACAAATATGCGTCCCTAGCCACCCTGCAACTAGAATAAGCTTTAAGAACAAGAAATCTTGAATGCCCCACCCAACTGTTGAAACCCTTATTTATTTTTTATTAATTTAATTCTAGCTGAAATTCAAGCGAGATATCTTACTCCTTCCTAATGTTTAAAAAAAAAAAAAAAAATTCAATTTCTCGCAGGTTTAAACCGAACAACCGGATGATTGTTGGTAATTCTTATGTACCCAAAACCGAAGATAGAATATTTAGCACTCTGCTGCATATGCTAGCCTCAATTCAATTGATTAAGCCCATAGGCTAATTAAACTAACATGTGGTTTGTGCAAAAACTATTGACTTAAAGCCTTAATTTGATCAATATTATGGGATAATGGAGATCTTTTTTAGCTGAAAATGAACTATAAAATCATTTCTCATAATGTGCCAAAGCTTTCTTGGATTCTTTACTTGTTCTAATCAGTCTCATAGGTCCTTTACCTAAAGACCTTTTTTTTGGTCAATCTGAAAGGTAACATCCAAATTATGGAGCAAATTCCGGATAGAAAGAACCCTTTTTTTTTCCCCATGATTTTCCTCGCTTGCCAGCTTAAGATAATCAGCCTAGACTTCTATCAACCAACCGACTCATTTTACCTTCGAAAAAGCAACAATGTTCCCAACATGTTTTTTGGTGCTAAAAAGGGTCCTACAAAATTCAACACCAGGGCAGCAATCCGTATATATCTATGCCCTTCAGGGTTTAACATTTATAAATAAAAAATAAAAAAATCTAAGTACAGCATAAGCAACCTGGCGGCGGATATGAGAGTTGCTTAATAGTTAATCCTGGGAAGGCTAGGTTGGAATGACCTCGATATTCCCTCAAGATATGACTTAAAATGAATTCAGAAATTATATAATCATGAGGTCGGTCATTGATGGGCTCAATAAGGCATCCTTGGGCTTGCCGATATTGAACTTTATTAGGTTAGCAATGTCCCCATGGCAGGCCATAGCTTTGCTGGTCACAGGAAAAGAAAAATAAAAGAATAAAAGGAAACAGAATGATAAAAATTTTGCCGCTGCTTTTAGGGCGATGCATCAGTTTGGGTGACCGGTGACCCAAACAATGTATAGAGGCTTATGCTTTAAGTAATATAAGTGAAGTCAGCCATTTTATTGCGGAAATAACACTCTGGCAGTTCACAGAAATCAAGCTGTCCTCAAATGTCTATAGCTACAAGCACGTGAAAATAATCATCATCATTGTCATGGTATGGATTTTTCAGACTTGTACTGATCGAATTTAAACTCTCTTTAGTTCGTTTACTACTGATAAAGGACTAGTCTTTTTTGTCGACTGTTGTGAGTGATCATCTTACTGCTTCATTTATACTACAGGATTATTCAGCAAATTGAACATGGGAAATGAGATGGGCAACACCAACACGTCTGGATTGCGAGGTATGGCTTGATTTTCTTACTTTATAGCCTTGTACTTCTTGAACTTGAATGCTTATTTCTATGTTAATATACCAAAATAAACAGAAGAAGATAACGCAAGCCCTGAAGCTCAAGGAAAATCTGACCAAGAACCTGTTCGTGCTAATGATGTACAAGGAGAAAAGTACGCCATTCTAAAAATTGGGGGTAAAGATTATCATCAGAAAGAGGTAGGGTCAGCCTCTGATGATCCAGAGGGATCAGGATATAATATTTCTAACTGCCAGACAACTAAGGGAACAGGTTTGCAAATTTCTGAATATTACCAGATACAAGTTTAATGTGTCTATATATGTTGATTGTTGGAATGTATATATAACTTAGGCCTTTCTTTTTATAGGACAAGAAGATGAAGTGAATCCTCCTGTTGAATCTCCAAAAGCTGAAAAGAAATACAACGAAGAAGGCGGGGAAGATAGAGATGTTCAACCTCCTCCAGATTGTTTGCCTGAGGAATTGGAATCAGAGAATGTTTTGGAAATAAGAAATGATCAGATTGATACGCAGTCTTTCTTCAGAAAAGGTTAGCAAAATCATCTACTTAGCCAAACCTCAAATTGTGTTTTTAGAATTCCTCAAGTAGAATTATCCTTGACAAGAATTAGTAGAAGTAATATAATAACAATGGCCAAATCTATAGAGTTAAGCCCACATTAAAATATTTTTAGTTCTGTTTGCTATGAGCAGAAGAGGATGTGCTAAATTCAACTTTAGTTGCAACATCTTCAGCACCTGGTCCAGAATCTGAAGATTCTACAAAACCGATGTTTGATCAACATGAGTTAGTTCATGCTGATCAATCAAAACGAAAGAGAACTAACGAAGATGTCCTAGGATCAAGTGTTGAAAGCAGTGGCAAAGAGAATGGTCACATGCTGGATATGGGGACAAAAGGGGATGACTTGTTCGTGAAAGAAATGGAATCTCAGGAATATGGGATGCCCGGAGAAGAGACATTGGAAATTGAGGTTGGAAATGAGGATGGGAATAGTTTGAGCAAAATAACAATAGTATCAACTGATCTTCCTAGTGATGTTGAAGAAAAAAATGATGGAGAATTAGCTAGTAAGATCAATTGTAATGGAACTAATTCTATGGAGTCACTACTAGAAGCAAATCTGGTGGCCTATTCAGCAAACTCCCGTTTAGAAGTCTCCCCTCCAGAAGACAAATGTATGGTTCTTACTGAAGAAACTAAATTAATACGAAAACAATATGAAAGTGAAGAAAACAGGCATGATCATCATGAGGAAACTGGATCTCAAACTGATGATTCTTTGATGAGGCCTAATGGCGACAACACTGAGATGGAAAGTTTTCTGATTACTGATCCTGATATTGGTAGCAACAGGATCTGCCACATTGAGGAGGTGACAGTTGTTGAGGAATCTGAAGAACACAATGAGGCTTCTGAACATCATGAGGGATCTGCAGAAAAGATAGTGATGGATCCTAATGTTGAAAATTTTGCAGCTGATTCAGCCATTGCTAATGGCAAAAGAAATCAAGGGAAATCAGGAGATTTCAGACCTGAGGCATTTATTGCTCATGATGCTGCTAGCAATTGGAACTGTCAAGCTGAAGGGGCAAACGTTGTTGAGGAATTGGACAAACAGAATGAGGCTTCTGAAGAGCAAAGCGAGACAACTGAAGGAAAAATTCTGTTGGTTCCTGAACTTCTAGTGACTGCAGCTGAGTCATCTATTGTGAATGGCGAAAACATTGACGAGATATCAGGAGATTGCGAACCTGAGGCGTGTGAAAGAAAGGTTAAGGTGCTTCCTGAACTTGTAGCAGTTACATCAGAGTTACCTCTAGCAATAGGCACAGATAACGAAGAGGAATCAAAAAATTGCAAAGCTGAGGAACAGGATCCTGCAGAGAAGCAAATTTTGGAGATAAATGAGACACTAGAAGCTCCATTTGCCACTGAACAAGACAAAGATGAAAGAAATAATGAAGCATTCGAGTCTCAACCACTTCCAGTAGTAGCAGAAGAGCATCTGCCATGTGCTCCAGCTTCTCTGATCCAATCTGAAGATAACCAACAAAGAGCTGTAACAAAATCTGAAGATGCTCAAGGTAGCATTGAGTCAACATTCGGACTGACTCCTGAAAGCAGCTGTGAGTTCTTTGTTTCAACAGCGTCCACATTCCGTGCCACAAGCTTTCCTACAATGACCTGTCTCACTGCAGTTGAGTTGGCAATTCAGAAATCTAGGGAAGAAGTTTTACCCCAACTCACAGCAGGTACAAAAATGGAGACACAAACTAATTCTTCAGCTTCAACAAACCACTCCAGTGCACAACCTAAAAAAGCTGAAACGTCTTCCATTGAGACACAAAAAAATGCAGTGAGGCTTAGCACTGAACCTATTCCTTACGACTTGATTCAAGCAGAGATGCAAACATCTCCAAGTTCAACAGCAGAGAGCAGAGTCTCTGCAGTTCAGTTGGGAATCAAGCCATCGCAGCAAGAACTTCCTTATTACGACATGGCAGTTCCAGATATGCGTACAGAAGTAAAATCTTCAGCTTCACTGAATCAGTCAAGTGAACAGTGGGAAAAAGTGGAAACATCAGCCTTTGCAAGGGCCGGTCATGAGCCGCAACAAAGTGTAGGAAGGTTCAGCACTGAATCAACTCCTGACATCTTGAACGTTCATCCAGAAATGTTGAAATCTCCAAGCTTCAATCTAGATCTCCAGATAGATGCAAGAAGCGAAGAATCAGATCGCACTCCACTGCTTTATCAGGATAAGAACACAATTGAAAGCTTATCAAGCCAATCTGAAATAAGCCTTGGAAACTCACTTCCGCTAACTCAATACGGTCAAGAATCACAAAAGTATCAAGAAATGCCAGTGGAAGAGAAAGTAATAACTCTGGTACGAAGTGATTCTGACAAGTCAAGAACCGCATTTCTTGGCTTCTTGAAAGAAGATGAGGAGGCTCATCATCTTCTAGTTAAACCAAAGAAACAAGAAAACCATTCTGCTGCAAAGAAGGCTAGCAAAGATCCTTGGAACTCATCTTCTACTAAGAGAGTCAAGCCAATGCCTTCGAAAAGTAAAGAGAAGCAGCACAAGCGCAGGTCATCCCTCTTCAGTAACTGTATGTGTTGTACTACTGTGTTTAATTAAACAGCTCAAGAACTTACTACCAGTTTTTAATTGATGTTTTCAAGAAGTGGAGTTCTGATCAATGGGGAGAATGTTGATTAAGAGTGAGTACAAGTTCCGTTTGCAACTGTGGTTAATTGTTATTTGTTTGTTGTCATTTATTTCTGTCTATACAGATATGCTTGTTGTAAACCTGCGGAGATTTGCAGTGAGTTCTTAGTTCAATCTCTGATGTAATTCCTTTGTTATTTATTGGGTTGTTTTTTTTGGAGAGATATTGGAAGGTTTCGTGAGGATATTGTAACATAGCTACCTTTGAATGATTTATTTATTTTATTCCATCAATAATACAATGTTACTTCAAGTTTATATTTGAAATTTTATGAATTTCACTCAATTTCTTATTTTTTATACGTTTCCATTTAAAACCTCAGATTTTGAAAAAATTCAAAAGTTTTGAATTTTAATTTAATAATTCTCTTGTTTGAAAAGATTATATTTAAAAGCTTTTAATTTTTTATTTTTTAAAAAATAATTTAATAAAGAAATTTAAAAATTTTATCAATGTTCTATTAATTTAGGAATTATGCAAATAAAAAAAAATCTATTATTAAAATAAATAAATTCTATTGAAATTAAACCCTTTTTTTTTTTTTTTTCAAATGATTCGTTTTTCGAATGCATATACGTTTGGCCCAGCATATTTTAGAGGTATGATATCCCATACTTCTCCCCATAAATTAACTAGGAGAAACTTATATACATTAGTTATATATACCAATCCAATAACATTAAAATATGTGTATTAAAACAGCAACAGGACATGAATTTTTCTTTATTGAAAAATATAATAGTAAATTATTTAAGTAGGTATAGATTATTATTTCAGATGTCAGAATATTATTAAATGGGTGTATACACAGTCGACCTAGGTAAAAAAATTTTTAATTACACTAGTTATATACCACACTTTGCAAAGATTTCAATTTATTATTAAATAAAATATTTATTTATTTTATATCATTTTATTATTTTTAAAATATCATTAATTATTAATGAATAAAAATTTAATATATTATAATCATATTCAGTAAAATAAACAAATATATTAGAAATTATAAAATATTTATTTGAAATTATTATTTATAATATTTAATTGAAATTATTATAATTAATCATATGTTCTTAATCATAAAAAATATTAGTAAGAAATTTAAAATTTCATCTAATTGCCAAAATAAGAAGTTAAAATCTCAAATATTTTATAAAAATTAAATAATAGATGAAATAGAATGATTTTTTATAATTCTAACACTAAAATAAATTGGAATAACAATTTCTTTTGTGTAAATCTCTCTATCTTATATATATATATATATATATATGTATAATTTTTACCAAATAATGAAAAATATAAAAATTAGTATTATCCTGAATTTATAAAAATCGCAATCTACAATATACACAAAATGACTAAAGTTCTATTAAAACATATAATTTACCTAACTCATTACAATTAAAGAAATAGTTTTAAAATCTAAAACTTTAAAAATTAAAAATTAAATGATCTTAGCTCTATTGTTTTTAAAATTTCTAAACACTAAAATAAAATAAAATATTGATAAAAATATTGAGTTTAAATTATTTTTTTATTTTAATTTTTAATATCTCTCTCTTAAATGTATATACATGAATAAATAATAAAATTTTTTAAAAAATAACAATATTGAATGAATTTATTATTAAAAATTTAAATATATCTTCAATATCAGAATAAATTAATCTCAATTACTTATTTTTAATCATTTTATATTATGAAATGCACATGTTCTCATAATAAAGAAAAACAAGAAAAAAATCTTAAAGTTCTTACTAATTAGAAAAATAAAATACTAAATCAAGAGATAATCAGAACTATGTTCTCTTTGCTTTAAAATATGATATTATAATATTTATATTTTCACTCTTTTATATAACCATAAACAATGTTAGTGAGATAATGAAAAATACCATACATTTATTCTCAAAATTAATGTTATCACGCATCTATAAAACTCACAATTTATAGTATACAAATAATGACAAAAAATTTTATCAAAATACTTAAATTTACTTAACTCACTATAATAAAGAATAAATTCAAAATATAAACCCTTTCTAAAAATCAGAAAAGAATAAAATATTACCTTATATTTATTATTTTTAATTTTAAAATTGCTAAAAACTAAAAGAAAATACAATATTAATAAAACTATCAAATTTTAATGTATCTTTTTGTGTCAGCTTTTAATCTCTCTAAATGCCCATAATAACAAAAAATTTATTTAGATTAGCAAGATGATGAATTTATTTCCAGAAAATTTAAGCACGTCTTCAATACCAAGACAAACACACATAATTGAATAATAAAAAAAATAAACAATTTTAAAATATATAAAATATAAAATGTTAAACAAAATAGAAGGCAATTTCCAAAGTTGATTAAAATATCTATTTCATTCCAAAGAAAAAGTAAAATAAAATATCAAAATGACAATATGTAAAACTTCTTGCGCACGCGTCCACGCGCACATATATATATATATATATATATGAGATTAGTACAAAAAATAAAATAAAATAAAATACTGATAGAAGATAAGATATTCGTAGTCCAGAAGCAGCAGGCCAGAAGACAACACCGGCTTAGCCTTAAGGAGCATTACCAGCGTGTGAACGGCGGTTTGCCTTGGCCGCCTAGTCAAATTAATAGGGGCCTCTTTGGTGCCTCACTTTTGTCATTCAAAAGTAGGATGGAGGTTGTTGCCAAAATAAGAAAAATTGGAAAGAAGAAATGGCAGTTTGAATTTTCTATTATTGTAGTTTTGGGTTGGAATATTGTTAGGTGGAATAGAAGAGTTTTGTAATATTTCAATTGTTAGATCATGAGTTAAAAAATGGTGAAAAAATCGAATCATAACATATTTTTTTAATTAGTCTTGATTCAAACAAAGGACATATAAACATTAAGAAATAATAACCAAAAAGAAAAATTGCCACTGTATAATAAAAAATATATAAAAGTTCACTATGTGATATTTTGTACATCTCATTCACATAGGTTTATCAACTAGCTAGTAAATTTCAGAAAAAAAAAAAAAAAAAAAAGCTTAGGCATAAATTAATTGGCTTAAATTCTAAATAAAATATTCCGTTTAAATCCTTTGTAGATCTTGCTTAATTTTTTGTTTTCATAATTTATATGAGACCTAATATATTGAATCAATACTATGAACTGTGTCACATGAGATGACTCTCTATTTTCAATAACTTTCATCAATTTTAATAAACTATTAAAAACTTCTCATAACAATATGCATGAGAATCGAATTTGAAATATTATTCCTGTATTTTTTTTTATTGCTGCAACAATCATTTTTAATTTTATTCAGTATGTATATTTTTTAAATATCAGTCAAAATAAGCTTTTGATATTCCGTTTAGCATACTCTTTTTTTATATATATTCATATTTTTTAAATATCAGTCAAAATATGCTTTTGATATTTTCATTTTTCACACTCCTTTTTAACCCACACGCGCTCGCGCACGCACGCACATATATATATATTCAAGCTCTTTATTTATACAAAATCTAATAAATTTATGAAAATTTATCTTTTTATATATTCGAACTAAGATAATTAGGAGAGACATATCTTTTATTATCTGAGTCAATATTCGACACTTTTAAAACAGGGTAAGAAAAAAAAAAATTCTCTCCCAACATATCCACATCTTCTTTTTGAATTTTTTGAGTTTGTATTGACAAATTCTTGCCAAAATAGTTTCACACTATTAGGTCTAATATTTTTTTAGTAGATTTTTTTTGGTTAATTTTATTGACTGAGAACATCTTATTTTTTTTAATAGATCTGCAATTTAGATTATTTATAATTTAAATTACTTTTCTTATTTTTGTTGCGTGAGTTTGTATTTTCTTTTTAAATAATTTTCAGCCATGCAGTTTGTGTGTCAGAAGTTTTTTTTTTGGTTGGGCCACATAGAGCAAAAACCAGATCGAATAAAAAAAATTGATCAAACCGAGTTAGTTTGGTTCAGTTTGATTTTTTAATAAAATCGGTTTGTTTGGTTATAATTTTAAAAAATTCGATTTTCGGTTTAATTTTTTAGATAGAAAATTGAAAAAACCGAATTAATCAAAGTAATAAATAAATCAAACTAATTTGAATCAAATCAGATTTAAAATAATGTAATTTAATTGAAATAAATCGAATCAAACTAAATTTTATAAGATCGGTTTGGTTTAGTTTATAGATAAATAAATTTTGATTTAATTGATTCAATTAATTTGATATTTTTAAAAATTTTAGTTCAGTTCGATTATAAACATAAAAAATCGATTTATTAAAATTTGATAAAAATCAAACCGAACCGACCGAACCACCTTTGCTCACCCCTAGCTATAGTTCTTTCACGAGAGTATGGGTCTTTTTTTATGGGAGTACGAGTGAATCATTCTATAAGATATTTTAGTTCTTTCTATATAAAAAATTAAGTACTTTTAATGAGTGTCTTGTTATTATTTTTCTTTCATTGAATGGAACGTGTTGAGCTGCAAGTTATTAACCTCTATTAATACAATTAGAAATAAAAAAAACTACAATAAAAATATTATTGTATTTATTGAATCTTATATTTATATTAAGATTTATTGGATATATTATATGAATAAAATATTCATATTCCTTTCTAAAAAAAAAAAAGATAAAAGGGAGTAAGAAGACAATAACATAAATTTTGCTCAATAGACAATAGCTAATAATATGTTCTGAAATAAAATTCATAAGAAACCAAGCAGAGAAAATATGATTCATCTTCTCAAAAAATTATATCTACAAGCGACATATATTTCATTATCATCAATAAAATCAATTAGAACTAATAAAATCAAAGCTAGCTCTCAAATCCATTAACCTCATTATATTCAAAAAATCACATTTACATACTTAATTCTGGGAGAACATTATACACTTTAATCTGTGTATTGAAACACCACATACTTATAATGCAAATCATACCTCATAATAAATAAAATAATTTATCTTTTTTATTTTTTTTGGACATGAAACTAGATTATCTATTATTTGAATTTTTATGAGTCAAGGATCACTAATCATAATAGATAAAAGGTTCATAATAGTAATAGATAAGAATTTCTTTTCTTTGGGACTTAAGTTTCTCATATTAATGGACAAAACCGAATAACTCTTCCTACAATACTCTTATTTATAGAATTAGTCTAAATCAATAAAAATTCTAACCTAATTAGAAATAACTTTGAAATAAGAACATTATACTAAATAAAAAATAAGCCTTCATCTATATGAGAAATATTTCTTCTAAAAAAATTTGAAATCCTATTAGAAATTTGAGTTTTAATCCTAACAAATCTTCATGTCAACTTCAAATTTCTAAAACATATATATCTCGAATTCTTGGACGTCTTTCATTTTCATCAAACATTTGTGCTTGAATTTGAATATTCAAGTCATATTGAGTGTGTTTTTTCCTTCAAATTAATTTTTGTATCATTAGTTTACTTGATCTTGAATCAAGAGCTACACCTTAAATATAACTCTTCACAAAATCTTTGATTTTCATGAGTATAATTATCACAAATACGCTATTCATATGCCACCTTCAATTAAACTTATTAAAATCATTACCAAATCTCTGATGCCACTAATTATGCATCAATATCACATTAATTGTGGTTGTGAAAATGTACAAATCTACAACGACATAAAGAAATGCAATAGCAATACTATACTCTATATAGTTCACTTTCTAAATCCATAAGTATCATCTGTCACTACTATAAATAATATCAATTATAATCATTAAACTCAAAAATTAACTCTCAAATTGATTAATCTCAATACACTTAAGAGACTACACATAATGATTAGTGCATAAGAATTGAATTTAAAATTCTATTTCTGTACATTTTTTATTACTGTAATAAAATTTGTTTAGTCTTTTTCAGTAGGCAAATTTTCATTTTATATCTATTTAAGAAAGCTTTTGGCATTTCAATTAGTGCATTTCTTTTTCATATGCATCAAATTGACTTACATCATACTTCATAAATTTGTAAAAAATTATTTTCTTTATGAATTTGAACTTAAAAAAAAAAAAAAAACTCTTTTATTACCTGAACCAATATTATTAGTTTAGTTTCTACACTTCTAAAAGGGAGTAAAAGGACAATAGTGTAAATTTTGCTTAATAAGCATTAGATAATTATTTACAGTCGTTCTACAGTACATCGATGCATAAATGCATCACTTAAAAAATAATTTAAAAAATAAATTTTTAGATCAAATTAAAATATAAATCATTATAAAGTATTTGCATGTATAAATATATGTTCACATTTGTAACCATTGGATGTAGAAATAACTAATTAAAAAGCTTACAAAGACAGTTTTATTAATTTTCAAAAACGCGTCATAGTGGCTTTAACGGAAGAGTCGAGTATATATATATATATATATATATATATATATATTTATATATATATATATATATATATATATATAAATATATATAAATAAAAAAAAATAAAT
>CATIWR010013704.1:0-48098 GCA_949677035.1 Omphalea diandra | reverse complement strand
CGGCCTGTGCAATAAAACTCACGACCGCGACTTTTAAAAGTAGGTAAAAGATAACGACTATATTTTCCTTGTGAACTAATAAGAAGCTGCCACGTGGACTAGCTGTTAAACACAAACGGGGTTTCCCTTGAAGAATTTGGATTTTGCGACCGTGAAAGGCAATAGCAACCGCGATTTCATCCTGACAAGCATTAAATGCAAAATCTGTCAAGCATGTCTCAAAGATTTGATGAGCTATGATCTGCAACGTCTCTTTGGTGAAGTTTGGCTATAAATACTCTACCAAACAACCATGAAGAAGGTTGCTAAAGAATTTATTACAAGTGATAAAAGCTCTCAATCTTTGTTACTCATTTTCTTCATCTTCTTTATAAGTGTTAGGTGTGAGCATTAAACACCAAGTTATAAGGTTTTGTGTTAGCCTGTAAAAACACTTTTAGAAAGGTTTAAGTGTGAGCCTATTGAAACACTTGAGTGAGGTTTTGTGTTAGTCTAGAAACCACTTTGTTGTAAGGTTGTGTGTTAGCCATTAAAACGCAAGTTGTATAAGTTGGGTGTGAGCTTGAAAACACCATTGATATAGTGAAATACCCAATTGAGTGATTGGGGAGTGGACGTAGGGTCAATTTTGCCCGAACCACTATAAATTGTTTGTGTCTCTATTGTTCTATCTTCTCCCCTTTATCTTTGTTTAAAAAATTTTTTCCACCAATTCAACCCCTCTTCTTGGTGCCTAGGGACAACATTTTCTTTAGGGTGTCCCATATGTTTTTAGTATGTTTTCTTTAGGGTGTCCCCATATGTTTTTAGTTGAGTGACATTTTTAGGTTCTGTTGAGATCAATGTTATTGAGTGAGTTTCTCAAAATGTGTATAGCCCTTATTCATATAGAATGCTGGTCCTTTTCTTTATTGCTCCATTCACTTCCAACTATGAGAATTTTTTCACCATTCATAACTTTGATTGGGATCTTTATTTCTTCTTTTAAACCATCTCATAAATCAATTCCTTCACTATCTAAATAAATTTCCATCTTTTTCTCCAAAAGAGATAATTTTGGCCATCAAAATATGAAGGCATGAAGATGGATTCTAAAAAATTTAATATTAAACTTGGCATTAATCTTTGCCTTTACTGATGCTTTGAATAAAGAGACTTGGCCTAACACCACTTGTTGTCCCAAGATAGCCTAAAAAGGTAAGGTTTACATGTATCAGTGGCAAATTCAAAATCTTAAGAGTAAAGAGAAACAATCACATAAAGATACAAAATTTTATATAGGTTTGACTCAATCTAACTTGTCATCTCCTTTAAATCCACTAGAGATTTCCACTAACCAATAGTCTTGTAGCTGCTATTGAAAATCCTTAAACAAGTGAATTTATTAAGTCACAACTTAAGCCTTTATAAGGTGAATTTTTAGGCACCACCTAAAAGCCTTTAACATATAATTTACGGGCATTATTCAAGCCTTAACTAAATATAGTTTACAAGTACTATCTTCAAAGCTTTCACAAGAAATGGTTTAAAGGTTGTATCTCCAACCCAAGAATTTTCCTCAGATAAGAATTATAATTAAATTTGAAGATCTCACATTTAAATTCTTTTATAAAAAATATATACCTATTTAGTTTTCTTCAGTGAGTTGGAGGTTAGTGTTACTGATGAAGCAAAATAATTTTTTTTTCTCTTTTTTAAAATAATAAATCTAATAAGTACTCGAAGAAGAGTTAGGTTAAGTAATTAAACTTTAAGACTCTTTAGATTACTCTTTGAAGTTTTATGTTACATAGAGTATGTTTGTTCTAGTTCTTTCAACTTTTCTATTTTGGAATTTCAAGCTTTCAATCCTGATATAGGTGAGGAAAGAAAACTAGCTGGTAAGTACAAAAAAAAAAGTTGTTAGACTATTAATATAGCCATTGAAGCCTTTATCAGCAGTCATTGGCAAGATTCAATGGTCACTGAAAGTTCAATGCCTAATTAATCTTACTTGAGGACAATTAGTGCCCCATTAAAATGTTAACCATCATAGAGCTCTCTAGCTGTAGTCATTGTAGTGACTCAAGGAAAACTTAAATGCTAATTGTATTTCACTTATACCCATTACTTTCATCTCAACGCTTATTGGTACCTTCCTCCATAATTATTTGGACACTCAAAAAGAGTTGAGCAATTCTATTAAGCTTTTTTAACTATCATTGCTTATTTTCAATACTTTTTATTCTATTCAATGGTTATTGGTCAACTTTTCAATTATCATTGAGGCTTACAAAATGTTCTAACCACTTTTAGTAAGCTTTTTCAACCCTCGTTCAAATCCTTCAATACTCAAAGATCTTCCTTAATACTTATTGTAATTATACAATAAATGTTAGGTTGTCTAAGCTCTTCTTCTCAACTCTAAGACTTGAACTTGGCTAACTAATTTTGTTTAACATTCTTGATATCTTAAATGAGAGGCCAACAAGATTAAACCAATACAAAGGAAATCAAACCTAGTTGACTATAGATCCTAAGATCTAGGTTTAAAGGGATAAGTTAGTTTTAAAAACCTAGTATGATTGAATGGGGGTTAGCCTCCTATCTATTCCTATGATGAAAATAGTAATACCCATAAGAAAGAGGTTAAGTTATACTTTTAATGTTTTTTACACATTAATAAAATCAAGTTGAGTAATGTGGGTTACTTTTGACTAAGAATCACCTATGTGAGAGAGAAGTGGAGTCATTTTGAAAGAGAATTATATAGGGAACCATGTAAATATTCATGACCAAAATAAACATAAAAAATGAGAACTAAATTATGTCAAAATGATTCTTATATATCATTATTTACATAAACATTAGAGTAGTTTAAGGACATTAACAATTTACATATTCATGATGAATGAGTGAATAAGAATTTGAATCCCAAATTGAACTCTTGCTAAGGAAAGAAAAATTAGGAAGTGGGTTAGCCCATATTAAAAAAAAGACTAAATGGTTAAAGAGTATATATTGAGATGTTCAATTATATAATAGAAAGAAAGTAGTGTGAGAGGTTTTCTCTCGCACATGTGAGGGAGGAGGGATGCATTCCTCAACCTAAACTAAAGGCTCAATGTGCAACCTACGTACGCAAATGTCAAACCATTTTGGGCTAACTTATGCCAACCTAGTTTTGAAATTTTCTTATTTTTGAATTTAAAGGTTTGTTATTGTTAGAATTTTGAGAAGTAATTGTAATATTAATTGAGGCTATTTTACTTATTTCATAGCTTTCATAACTAAGTTACATAAACTTAATGGCGACTTAATGAGTTTTAATGGCTGTTTATTATAATTGTTTCATGGCTAAGAGTTACATAAGGAATAATAGTGCTTAATGAATATTTAGATGATAAAATTCCCCCATATGTTTTACTATAAAAAAAAGACCTCTCCTTTAGCACACTCACACATTAAAAATATCTCTCTTCTTCTTCCTTTATATGAAAGAATAGTATACAATTTAATTTATTTAGGTAGCAGTTGTTGGTGCATAATTCCTCTGTGCTTTATTAAATCTTAGGAGATAAATCCCTAGTATCTTTAATCACTTCTGATGGTAAGAGTTTGAATCTATTTTAAGGATATTGTATCTAACATAGGCCTTGGATCTTCTAATTTCTATTTCTATTATTATTTTTTCTATTGTTTGTTCTATAACTATTTGTTTACTTCTTTTATCTATATTGGATTCTAATTAAACTTAAACACTATATATTTAACACTTTCAATCCCTAAGAGATAAGGGAAGCAATTTTTAGTGTATTTTATTTAAAACCTAATGAAGTTTCAGAAAATGTGTGTTCTAGTGAAGTTTGTTTTAAGGTAACATTCATTCCTTGTGAAACATTTTCTCTAATAAACTACTTTGTCATACCCCTAATCATAATCACAATTATATTTTAATCAAACAAAATATACAATTTGAACTTGAATAAAACATTAGTGACAATGGCAGAGAAGCCACAATGAAAAGAGAGCACGCCAGGAGCTTACCGGATATTTATACAAATAAATCCATGTACAATCATCATTCTTCTTTTATTTTTCATGATCTATTAAGTGAATTCTGAATTTCTTAGCTTTTATAATGCCTCTCATGATAATACATCTCCCTTCCAATGATAAACAAATCTTTCTTTGATAAAGCTTCATAAGTTAGAATGGTATTTATAAAATGCTTAGTAGATGTTTGATATGTCTGAGGTAGATATCTTCAGATATTCTTTTAAAACTTTTTTAGGCTATTCTTTTAAAGGTTGACTAATATATCATCATTGAATTCCAAGCCATAAACAAAATGGATTAATTCATATATGAATTAATATAAAATATGCTTACAAAATACTCATAAAATATGATGTTTGTTACTATTAAGATAAATATAATATAAATAAGAAAAACCACAATATATTAGATTGAATATAGAAATAAACAAATTATTTTTTTTCATAAAAGTATGACATTATAACAGTTAGAACATTAAAAAGATACATCACATGGAAAATACATTCCTCATTCTTTCTTTTCACAGTATATCTTCTACTACTTTTCTTTTTATCATTTTCTATTCAGCTATTTGATTTTCATATTATTATAAACCAATGAGATTATAAACTTCATAACAGAGGTGAGTAAATTTATTTCTTTTTCTTAGTTGAGCTGCCATATTTTTCACTTATTTGAAGATAATCTAAGAACGATTCCTTTAGTTATGCATAGATAGTCTTTGAATCTTTAAAAGCCACTTTTAGTTATGCATTATAACAATATTATTAGAAAGCTTGAATTAGCTCTTGCCATTCTTCTCTTGTGGATTTGGATTATAGTATCATCCTACAAGCTATCCTTCTAGAGATAAAACAAAACATTTATAAATAAATGTAGAAGGTGTTCTAATAGAATTCATTATTGTGACATATTGTCTCAAATGGAGTTTAGATCTTGAATGCCATTGAATTTATTCATATCTAGCATTTTGAATATTGGAGTCAACAAACTATGATTTGAGATTAACAATATCATCAAGAGCTTTTATGCCATTCGATTCAAGTAACTTTTGAAACTTTTTAATTATTTTCCCCTTCTTAACTATCTTCTCTAATTCTTCCCTTCTAATCTTAATTCATTTTTTTAATAGTCCTCTCAATAGCCTTTTTCCAAGGCATTTTTAGACACTTGATCTATGATTGTCTATTGTGGAACATAACCCTCTATCTCAAAGAGGTCTTCATCCATGAAGTGTGAAAGTTGGATTAGAGATGCAAATATTATTGGTTGTAAAGATAGGGGTGTTCTTCGAGTTGGTATAGAATATTATGGTAGTGGTTGGGCTTATGCTAAAGACATTAGGGTTTTGCCTTCACACTGCCCTTTAGGACATCTAGTTTCCTATTGATCACCATATCTTCAATTTGTTATTTCAGGACAATTTGTATTTCACCAATGAGAATATCTTAAATTACTTGTTGAACCTCTTCTCTAATCAATCCCTTTGTTCTTTTGATTCTTACTATTTTAATTTATCTTTCTTTGATATTGTTGGACTAGGGTAGTTAACCCTAAATTTTAGACCTCTTTTGATCTTGACGAAGGGGGATTAATCATTTCTAATTATTCAATTTAGTGTTGTTTTGCAGCCTTTTTTATTAGTCTTTAAGTTAGAAGTTAGATAAAAATCTTAGTATTCAAAGAATGTGAAGTAACTTCTAAATCACGACCGTAATATAAGATTTACGACTGCAATCCATTAGAAGGCTTGCTAGAAGATCAGACAGACGAAATCGCAGAGTCATTCTCGGCTGCAACTCACCCAAAGGAAGAACTCTAAAAGTGACAGACAAATTTTCAATGTAAAGCTTAACTCAGTCACGACCGTGAATTTCAAAGTAACTTAAGAAGCAATCAAGTCCACAATCACAGTTTGACAAGTGTCCCAGGTAATCGTTGAAAGTCAAAAATTGTGATGGAAACCTATTGGTAGCAACCACGAACCCAAAAGAAGAAGATTAACACTTTTGGTAGAGGAATTCGCATTCAAAGTCACGTCCTGTATAAGATAAATCGTGACCATTACTTTTGAGAGCAGGTGAACGACAACAACTACATTTTCCTGGTGAACTAATTAGAAGTTGCCATGTGGACTAGTCGTTAGACACAAATGGGGTTTTCTTCATGAAATTTGGAATTTGCAACCATGAATGAGTAGTAGCGACTGCGAATCCTATGAGTAGTAGCGACCATGAATCCTGAATGTTAAACATTTAATGCGAAAATCTATCTCGCACACTTTGATGATTTTGTACCAGTTTTATTGCAAAATCTCTTTGGTGGGTAGAGGCTATACATATCTCACCAAACAGACGTAAATGCAAGAGAATTAATAACTTTACACCCAAACTCTTGCAATTTTACTACTCATTCTTTTCTATTCTTTAAGTCATTGTTGGGTGTGAGC
The DNA here is from genome assembly GCA_949677035.1 of Omphalea diandra. NCBI lineage: Eukaryota > Viridiplantae > Streptophyta > Magnoliopsida > Malpighiales > Euphorbiaceae > Omphalea > Omphalea diandra. The sequence continues at coordinate 41,611 of CATIWR010013704.1, read as the reverse complement.
ATAAACACCAAGTGTAGGTTATAGTGTGAGCCTGTTAAAACACAAGTTGTAAAGGTTGTAGTGTAAGCCTAAAAACATAAGTTTATAGGTTGTTGTGTGAGCCTTCAAAACATAAGTGTAAAAGTTTGGTGTTAGCTTGAAAACACCTTTGAAAGATAGTGGAATACCCAATTTCGAAGAATTGAGGAGTGGACGTAGGATTGATTATACCCGAACCACTATAAATCTTGTGTTTCCTCTCATCTCATTTCTCCTCTCTCTTTCTAATTTAAATTTTTATATACTAATTCAACCCTCCCTTCTTAGTGCCTATGGCCAACAAGTGGTATCAGAGCCTCACTTTACAATCAAACCTTCATTGGGTGAACAAAGATCATGGCACAAGAGGGAATCCACTCACAATTCAAGCCATACTTTGATGGAACAGACTATACTCATTAGAAGTATAGGATGAAGATCTATCTTAACATAGATGTAGTGGACCTTTGGGATGTGGTCATCAAGGAATGAAAGGCACCCACCAAAGTTGTGGATGGTAATGAAGAATTAATCCCAAGGGAAGAATGAGTTAAAGCTCATCAGAGATCAAATGGCAAGAATAAGAGAGCAACGACCATTCTTCTAAGCTCACTCTCTAGAGAAGAGATTGGAAGAGTGCAACATTGTCAAATTGCACATGCCATTTGGAAGACTCTAGACAACTATCATGAAGGCACAACTCTAGTCAAATCAAGTCGTTTAGAGATGTATGTCACTGACTGGGAACCCTTCATGATGAAGGACAATGGGAGCATCACAGAAATGGCAAATAGGCTCTTGTCCATTGTCACCAACATGAAGAAATTTGGAAGAACTCTTACTATCTATAAGGTACACACAAAAATCCTTAAAACTTTTCCTCTAGATAAATTTGGTGATAGAGTTTGTAGCATACAAGAGTCAAATATGGAGATTATAAAGGTTCCAACCGATGTGTTGATAGGCAAACTCTTAACTCGTAAGTTGGCCTTACAAAAAGATGAACAAATGAGGAAGCTAAGAGGCCAAGGAGACAAACTGGAGAAAGAAAGAAAAACCATGGGTCTTAAAGCTTCAACAAAAGAGAAGGAGGTAGAGATCACCTCAAGTGATGAAGAAAGTAACAAGGAAGAGGAGGAACTAGCAATGCTCTTAAGGAGGACAAAGGAGCTGATCAAGATAAGAAAGAAAAGAAAAGGCTTCAAGAAGACAACTCTTAATCCAAGAGAGAAATCCAACAAAGTCACTTATTATAAATGTGGCAAGCAAGGCCACATCAAGTATGAATGTCCCAAATTAAAGAAGAAGAAGAGATGGGACAAGGAGAAGAAGAAAAGTTTTTCAGCCACTTGGGATGATAGCTCAAGTGAAGAAGAAGAAGAAGGAGAGGTTGCCAACATATGCTTCATGGCACAAGAAGATTTTTCAAATGAGGTAAGTACCTCTTCTCATTCTAATTTTGATTTTAAATTTGATGAGATAGATGAAGAGCTTTGAGAGGCTCTAACCATGAGATGTGACAAGTACAAGTCACAAGTGAAAACTTATGAGAAAAGGTGCTCAAAATTAAAAGATGAATATAAGACTCTTAGTGATCTTGTAAATGAGTTGAGGACTTCTAATGAAGAACTCAAATACTTAGTAGAAAGAATTTCCATTTCATCTTCTTCTATGGCTTCATTAAGAAAGGAGAATGACACTCTTAAAGGAGAAGTCATTGAGATTAGAAGCTCAATCTCTAAATTTCACAAAGGAAAAGAAGCCTTGGACACATTAATTGTGTCATAAAGACCACCATTAGTTAAATGGCTTCAATGGAGCGCCCTCATCATCTTAAACTACATTTGTCAGAGCTTTACAACCTCAAACCTCCAGCATTGAGGTAATTGGGAAGCAAGGTGCTTCTAGCACTAAGCCTCCTAAGCCTAAGGGCAAAGGGAAGGCTCCCCAAAGCTTTAAAGCCAAGACTCAAAGAGCTCACCATGGCTACATTTACAATAAAAAGCATGGTCATTCTCGTAAAAAAATTCTCTGCTTCTACTCATCATATACACACATGCATGCATTCATATGAATAAGGTATGAGAAGGCCCCCTATTCATACTAAATATGTGCATAGGAAAAAGACTCACAAGTCTAAACTCCAATGCCATTATTGCATGAAATATGGACATGTTAACATTCATTATTTCGTTAGGAAGGCTCACCTCAAATTAGAGGACCCTTCAATAACCCCCTAGGACCCAAGTATGCTTGGGTATCTAAGAAAAGGTAACCCACTTTTGTCATGCAAAGGAATGTGGCAATCACCAAATCAAGCGATTGGCATATGGATACTGGATGTTCCAAGCACATGATTGGAAATAGAAAGCTATTCATGGCATTAAAAGAAAAAGAGGGTGGAGATGTCACATTTGGTAACAATGCCAACGGTAAGGTAATTGGCATTGGAACCATTGGTAAGAATGGATGTTTTTTAATTGATAATGTTCTCTTAGTTAGTGGCTTACAACATAATTTGTTAAGTGTAAGTCAATTGTGTGACAAAGGTAATAAAGTCACCTTTGATCCTAGGGAATGCCGAGTCACTACTTCAGTGGATGATGAGGTTATTTTCAAGGGCGAAAGGAAAGGCAATACCTACTCAATTGACTTAGACAATTTGGCTAACCAATCTTTTAAGTGTCTTATGTCTTTGAGCAATGAAGCTTAGTTGTGGCATAGAAGGCTTAGACATGCAAGCATGGATCTTCTTCAAAGCCTATTTAAAAGAAAGTCAATGGAAGGGCTTCCCAAGCTAAATTTCTCCAAGGATAAGACATATGGTCCATGCCAAATGGGGAAGTAACAACATTCCTCTCACAAAGCCAAAAATTTTATAAGTACATATAGACCACTTCAACTTATCCATATGGATTTAATAGGACATATTAGAAGTGCTAGCTTGGGTGGAAAACATTATGCACTAGTCCTTGTAGATGACTACTCTAGGTTCACATGGGCAACTTTTTTAGCTCATAAGAATGATTCGTTTGATGCTTTCAAAAGTTTTGCAAAAAGAGTTCAAAATGAAAAAGGTACTTCATATCATCTATTAGAAGTGACCATGGAAAGGAATTTCAAAGTGAGTCATTTGAAAATTATTGTTTGGAGAATGCAGTTTTTTATAATTTTTCAACTCTTAGAACACCACAACAAAATGGTGTTGTTGAGAGAAAAAATAGAACTTTGGTAGAAATGGCTAGAACAATGCTCAATGAGTATTTCTTACCAAATTACTTTTGGGCCGAAGCCATTAATACCTCATGTACTATTGCAAACAGAGTTTTCAAAAGACCCATTCTCAATAAAACTTCTTATGAGCTTTGGAATGGTAGAAAATCCAAAATTTCATATTTAAGAGTATTTGGATATAAGTGCTATATTTTGAACACCAAGGATAATCTTAGGAAATTTGACTCTAAAATAAATAAAGGAATCTTCTTGGGTTATTCCACCACAAGTAAAGCATATAGAGTCTTTAACAAATGTACAATGGTAGTTAAAGAATCTATGAATGTTGTTTTTGATGAATCTAGTAAACTTGATATTGGGAAAGGTATTTTTGTTGATGATCTTGTAGGTGATCTTGAAAAGCTAGAATTAGATGATTCTACAAGAAGAATTGATAAAGAAAAGGAAGAAGGTGATTCATTAAGAGTAGATGAAGACGAACATCAACATCAACAAGAAAATGAGCCAAGATAAGATCTACCCAAAGATTAGAGATTCTCCAAGTATTACCCCAAAGACTTAATCATTGGTAATACCTCTAAGGGTGTAAGTACTAGATCTCAACTCTTAGATAATAATCTTGCATTTGTTTCTCAACTTAAGCCAAAGTCAATTGATAAGGCTCTTGATGATAGGAGTTGGGTACTTGCTATGCAAGAAGAGCTCAATCAATTTAAGAGAAACAAGGTATGAGAACTTGTTCATAGGCCTAAGCAACACCCAATTATAGGTTGTAAGTGGGTGTTTAGGAACAAGTTAGATAAGCAAGGTCTCATTACTAGAAACAAGGCTAGATTTGTTGCCAAAGGATAGAATCAAGAGGAAGGAATAGATTATTATGAGACCTTTGCCCCCATTGCAAGATTGGAGGCCATTAGGATTCCCTTAGCTTTTGCATGTCATATGAATTTTAAGCTTTTTCAAATGGATGTGAAAAGTGCTTTTTTGAATGGCATCATAGAGGAGGAAGTTTATGTTGAACAACCTCCTAGTTTTGAGTCTCATTATTTTCCAAACCATGTTTTCAAATTGAACAAAGCCTTATATGGATTGAAACAAGCTCCAAGAGCTTGGTATGAAAGGCTTAGTTCATTTCTCTTGAAAAATGATTTTAAGAAAGGGAAGGTGTACACCATACTTTTTGTCAAAAAACACAAGCATGATACATTAATCATTCAAATCTATGTTGATGATATTATCTTTGGTGCTACTAATGAATCTTTTTGTAAGGATTTTGCTAAGTGTATGACTAGGGAATTTGAAATGAGCATGATGGGAGAGCTCAAATGCTTTCGGTCTACAAATCAAACAATCCAAGGAAGGGATCTTCATCAACCAAACCAAGTATATAAAGGAAATGCTAAAGAAATTTGAAATGGATGGTTGCAAAGTTGCCAAAACTCTAATGAGCAGTACCACTAAATTAGATAAGGATGAATCAGGTAAAGAGGTAGATGAAAAGAGATATCGAGGTATGATCGGATCTCTACTTTATCTTACTGCTTCTAGACCAAATATCATGTTTAGTGTTTTCATGTGTGCTAGGTTTCAATCCTCCCATAGAGAATCTCATTTGAATGCTGTGAAAAGGATCTTTAAGTATTTGCATGGCACAATACACTTAGGGTTATGGTATCCTAGGGATTATTTATTTAGTTTCATAGGGTATTAGGATGCGGATTATGCGGGCAGCTTGCTAGATAGAAAAAGCACTTCCGGGACTTGCCAATTCATAGGTGAATGCCTAGTTTTGTGGTTTAGTAAAAAACAAGTATCGGTTGCCTTATCCACCGCAGAAGCCGAGTATGTGGCGGCAGGTTGTTGAGCACCCAAGTTCTTTAGATGAAATAATAATTGAAGGATTTTGGCAAAATAGTTGATCACATTCCCATCAAAATGTGATAACACAAGTGCTATTAATCTCTCTAAAAATCCCATCCAACACTCTAGGAGTAAGCACATAGATATTAGACATTATTTTCTTAGAGATCATGTACAAAAGGGTGATGTTGTGTTAGAATTTATTGACACAAATTATCAACTTACAAATATTTTCACTAAACCTCTAAATGAAGAAATGATGAACTTCATTAAGAGAGAATTGGGAATGCTTGATGGAAGCTCCCTAAAGTGAAATTTTTGATCTTATGATTCATTGTTATATGTGTTATGCATGAGTGATGATTGTATGAATAGATTTATTATTCATTTCTAGTGGATCACATGTTTGCAAAATTTTCTCATACTTATCCTTGCTCACTCATAATTCGTGGTCACTATTTATTATTCACAGTCGTGAATTACAAGTCAATTTCACCTGACTGTCAAATATCAATTCACAGTCTCGAAATTTGCTCTCCATCGTGAATTTTTGTTAGTTTTTAAAAATATGACCATTGATGTGCCTTTTCTCGAGGAAAATTTGTTTATTACTCATATTTTTCAGAATTTGAGGTCGCAACTTTTGAATTTGCGGATGAGAATTAGAGTAACCGCCAAGGCAATTAAATGATTTGATTGCCAACCATTTCCTCCCTTCATTTAATTATTTTCTATCCATTTTTTGATCATTTTTACACCCCTTCAAGCCTATAAATACCCCTTTCAATAGTTTTTTCCTCATTTCACTTGTAAACACTTCTTCTCTCTCTAAAAATCTCTCAAAGCTCTCTTTCTCTTTTGCAATGGCTCCCAAGAAATTCTCAAAGGCTGACAAAGGCAAGGCAGTAGCTCAGCTCTCTGTACCTCCTGCCCTCCATCTCATGAAGGGAATCACCAAGGAGGAAAAGGAGAGATTCAAGGCGAACTCCTCGAAAGTGATTCTCTTGGAAAAAATTCCATCGACTTTCATGTTGGAGACTTTGGGCATCAATGTGGAGATTCACGCCTTTCTCTTGAGTTTGGGCTAGAACAAATTCATCTTCTAAGATGAACCAAGATACGAGGAGGTTGTACGCGAGTTCATGCACATCGTGCAACTAAGCCGAAAATCCAATTTGAGAGCCGACCAATATGGGTTGGTGTTCTAGGCTTTCGGTGACCCCTTCTACATCATCTTCGACCAATTTTCCTCCCTTTTTAACCTACAAGTCAGAGAACACATCCCTTTCATTATCTTCACACTTGACGTCATCTACTCTGAATTTTGGTTGAAGATATCCATCGAAACCAAACACAACCCCCATTCCTCTTTACCCAAACACATCAAAACCCTACCCTTATGGATCCTTCATCACATCATCACTTTCTCTGTTAATGTAACAGGTGATGATAATGAGAACATTTCATAAAAGGACTTGGCATTCTTATTTTGCCTTGTCAAGAACCAACCTATCCAAATCGGTCGTTTCCTTATGGATCAATTGATCCACATGAGTACAAAACCTAAAAGCCAATTTCTTTTGCCTTTCCACATTATAGCCATCTACCGCTTTGTTGGAGCACTTGATGAGGAGAAAGAGAAATTCCTCAACAAGAAGCTCCTTCCCTCTCCAAACTTCCTAGACCTAACCTATCTCATCAATGCCAAGGCAATCCATCCAAACACATCCATTTATACCCTTTGTGCCATAGGTGTGAAGAAGATGGAAACCTCATAAGCTTCTAAGCGAAAGAGGCTTCAAATTGAAGAAGGCAACGTTCAAGTCCCTCCTCCTCAAACAAAACCAAAGTCCAAGTTATCTCTTGCTACCATTGATCATAAGATGGACAAGCTAATGAGGATGATGAAGAGAAGGTTTCTCTTCCTTGCACATCTTCACAGCGATATGGTGGATCTCCAAGAGAAATTGGGAGTTCTTCCTTACCATCTTCTGAACTTCATTGAATTTGAAGATACGTAAGGTGGGAATGGCAACGAAGACGACGTAAAGGATGGAGACGAAGCTGAGGGAGAACAACAAGCGCCAGATATACCATCTTTCGGAGATGATTCTCTACTACTTTAGATTAGGGATTTTTATATTCGTTTTTCACTTTCCTTATGTTTATTTTTACAAATTTTGTGATCCCATAATTATGAATATATATAAATAAAACTTATTTCATTGTGAACATTGTTATCTTATGTGATTGATGTTTATTCTTTTATCCATTGCATTATGTTTGCTCCTTATAAATTTTTATGCATGAATTTCTTTTTTCCCTTATATACCCTATTTTTGATATTGCCAAAGGGGGAGAGATTGTGAAAGGGAGAAAATAATAATAATAATAAAAAACATGAGAATAACTATAACATAAGTTGAGGGGGAGCAACATACTTATACTTTTATCAAATTCACCTTTGACTGAATGAATGATATACTTAGCAAATTTTGTCATAAGCATTCATTGAATCATATTACAATCCAACTTCACTTTCCTGCATCTTTTTCACTTAAGGATTAATCTAAGTTGTCAAAATCAAAAAGGGGGAGATTGTTGGAGTAGGGTAGTTAACCCTAAGTCTTGGGCCTCTTTTGAACTTGGTAAAAGAGATTGATCATTTTTAATGTTTCTATTTAGTGTTGTTTTGCAGTTTTTGTGTAAATCTTTAAGTTAGAAGTTGGAAAGAAATCTTAGTCTTCAAAGAATGTGAAGTAACTTATAAATCATGACCGCAATCTAAGATTTGCGATCGCGATTCATTAGAAGACTTGCTAGAAGATTAGACAAATGAAATCGCAGAGTCATTCTCGGCCGCGACTCACCCAAAGAAAGAACTCTAAAAGTGATAAATGAATTCGCGGTGTAAAGCTTGCCTCAGTTGCGACCGTGAATTTTAAAGTAACTCAAGAAGCAATCAAGTCCACAATCACAGCTTGACAAGTGTCCCAAGTAATCGTTGAAAGTCAAAAATTGTGATGAAAACCTATTGGTAGTGACCACAAACCCAAAAGAAGAAGATGAACACTTTTGGCAGTGGAATTTGCTTTTAGAGTCGCATCCTGTACAAGATAAATTGCGACAGCTACTTTTGAGAGCATGTCAAAGGCAATGACTATATTTTCCTGATGAACTAATCAAAAGCTGCCACGTGGACTAGCCGTTAGACACAAACGAGGTTTTCTTCATGAAATTTGGAATTTGCGACCACGAATGAGTAGTAACGACTGCGAATCTTGACTGTCAAACATTTAATGCGAAAATTTGTCTAGCACACTTTGATGATTTTGTACCAGTTTTATTTAAACATGTCTTTGGTGGGTAGAGGCTATAAATATCTCACCAAATAAATGTAAATGCAAGAGAATTAATAACTTTGTACCTAAACTCTTGAATTTTACTACTCACTCTTTTCTATTCTTTAAGTCATTGTTAGGTGTGAGCATAAACACCAAGTGTAATAGGTTATAGTTTGAGCCTGTTAAAACACTAAGAGAGGTTGTTGTGTGAGCCTATTAAAACAAAAGTTGTAAAGGTTGTTGTGTAAGCCTAAAAACACAAGTGTATAGGTTGTTGTGTGAGCCTTCAAAACACAAGTGTCAAAGTTTGGTGTTAGCTTAAAAACATCTTTGAAAGATATTGGAATACCTAATTTTGAAGAATTGGGGAGTGGACGTAGGGTCAATTAGACCCGAACCACGATAAATTTTATGTTTCCTCTCATTTCATTTCTCCTCTCTCTTTCCAATTTAAATTTTTATACACTAATTCAACCCCCCTTCTTGGTGCCTAGGGCCAACAAGGTATTTTGCCTTCTATTCATGATACTGATGGTTTCATTATGTAGGTTGAATTGGTGTAGAACTTATTGCTCTAAGTGAGAGGAGCACTAGTTAGAGGTGTAGGTGTAAATGGTGCATTTATATGCTCTTAAGGTGTTTGTCTTCTAAGGTTCATTACATCCTTGCCTCGCCCTTGCTACTTCACTAATTTAATTCTTCATCCACTTATATGCTCTCTTCATCTTGTAATTTTCCCTCATACTGTCTTCATTGATATGCTTATGCTTGAGGGCATCTTTTCACTAATTGCTTCATTACAAGGTAAAGAAAATGCCATTTAAGGCAACTTAGATTGAAACTTGTTTAAGACTAAAGGCCCAAATTGGCCTTCTAACTTATTATGATAGGTTATTTTGGCCATAAAACTATTGCTATAGTCAATTGGACCCTAAAATTGCTTAAAACTACACAATTAGGTCTAATAGTTAAGAAAAAAATGAATGATGATCTAAAAGATATTATCCAAAATAAAAATAGTAATAAAAATTAAATTGGCCCTATTTTTTTTTATCTTGTATCCATTTCCTCTCTCTCTCTCTCTCTCTCTTTCTCCCCCCTAATCTACAACCCTACACTCACTTCCATCAACCCTATACCAATAACCTTTATCTTATTTTTCCAAACACTATACACTCTAATATATCACTGCGATAACTAGTGCAAAATGAAACCAAATCAAACATCAAGGGCTACTTAATCGTGTCAATAGTGCTTAAAATCCTTTATTTTTATGAAAACATGCCTAAATAAGAATATAAAGCTTTTGGATAATGAAAATTAGGTTAATTTAAAGATGAATTTATTTCAACAATGGCTCTCAAGTGATAGCCTCTACTTCCTATCATCATTTTATTTTCAAATTTGCTTTATGACTCTCAAAATTCAACATCATATATGACGATGAAGTTCTTTTTAAAGAGAATGGTTTCTAGAGAGAAAGGGCTTTTAGGATCCAATCATATGAGATAGAGGGGTTGGGTGATTTTAATAGTTATCATGATTAAGGTTTGAAACTAAAATAACGAAAGAAATTAATGATAGTGACAGAGTTTACAGTGGTTACAGTGACATTGGTGGTGGTCATGTATTAGAATTTCACTTGGCTTGAGGTGGTTTTGATTTTTGAGTTTTGTTATTTTTCCAAGCTTAAGTTAATGTTGATTTATTTGTTTGTATTGGTGTTGGAGACTCACTTCTAATGTTTTCATGTAAGGATTAACATTTATTATGGAGTCTTCTTTCTTTATTATACCATTTAACCCTTAAAGAGGTATATTTTAAATTTTGAAAAATGTTCCAAATGAGTTAAAAGGAGAGCTTGAATAGGGAAATGGCAAATAAAAAAATTTTAAAGCAAAAGGAAAAATGAAACACAGAGACACCAATAATTATAGAGGTTCAACCTAAGGCTTATTTCCTTTCATGTAGATCCTATTATAGATTTATACCAACAAATAACTTATGGATGCTATTCAAACATTCACAAATGAATGAATTTTTGGGCACCACCTAAGTTTTTCTAATAGTGAATTTTCTAAGCATCACTAAGAGCTCGTGATAGATAGTATTCAGATATTATCAAAGCCTTCCAAAGATAGGCTTGAAGGTACTTATTGGACTAGGTTGATTTAACCTAAGTCATGAACCTCTTTTGATATTGACAATAGAGATTGATCGATTCTAATACTTTTATTAAGAGTTGTTTTGCAGATTATAGATTAGATTTTTCATTAGAAGTAGGATGAAATTCTAAATCTCTAATAATATAAAGATCATCCAAATTCGCGGTGTGTGTATGGTTAATCATGATCGCAAATCAATCATAAGAAAGGATGAAGGTAGGATAGAGGAAAGGATGAAGCTAGGATAGAGAAATTCGCAGGCTATTTCACTATCGCAAACCTTCCAAAGATTATAAAGCCTCAGTCACAAAGGAATTCAAGATGAGTATCGCACTAGGGTCGCAATCGCGACTTTCATAGTGATAATGCAGGGAACCAAAGCCATAACCATAACATGCTAGGTATCCTAGGTATCCGTTGAAAGATAAAAAATTACGAAGGCAAAAATTTGATAGCGATCATGACTCAAGGAGTTGAAGCTTCCTTACCAAACAAAGGAATTTGCGGTCTCTGTGGTCCCTAAGACTTAATTATCTCAGATCATGACTTTTGATAGTGGTTAGAACACAATGGCTATATTTTCCTAGACAACCAATGGAAAGTTGGCACATGGACTAGCCATTAGACAAAGACGGTGTTTTTCATCGAAATTTTAAGCTCCATAATGGAAATTAGAAATTTGAGATCGCGAAATGGTAGCGACCACAACTTCTGCCTGACAAGCATTTAATGCTAAGTCTGCCTAGAACATCTTAGAGATTTGTTGATAATTTTAGTTCAACGTCTCTTTGGTGGATATGAGCTATAAATACTCCACCAAATAAATGAAATAGCAAGAAAATTCATTTATTTGTAACCAATCGCTTGCAAATTTGCTACTCATTCTTTTAATTCTCATTTATATGTTTTTGATTGTTTGGTGTAAGCAATAAACACCATTGTAAGAGATTTTAGTATGAGCCTTGAAAACACTTGTGAGAGGTCTTAGTGTGAGCCTTGAAAACACTTGTAAGAGGTTTTTGTGTGAGCCTAAAAAATAGAAGGTGTAAGGTTATTGTGTGAGCCATAAACATAAGTTGTAAAAGTTTGGTGTGAGCTTAGAAACACCTATTGAATTGAGTGAAATACCCAATTGTAGAGAATTGAAGAGTGGACATAGGGTTAGTTAACACCTAAACCACTATGAACACTTGTGTCAATTTCTTTCTTCTCTTAGTCATATTCTTAAACATATTAATCCCCTTTTTAATTTTTAAATTAAACACCAATTCAACCCCCCTTCTTTGTGCCTTAGGCCAATAAGTGGTATCAGAGCCAAGTCTCACTAAAAACCTTAATTGAGTGAGTAAAGATCAATGGCATAAGAATGAATCCACTTACACCTTAAGCCTTATTTTGATGGAGCTGACTATACTTAACGAAAGTATAGGATGGAGATCTATCTAGATACAGATGTGGTGGATCTATGGGATGTTATTATTAAAGAATGGAAGCCAACCCCAAAGAGGTGAATGAGAGTGAAGAACTAATCCCTAAATAAGAATGGGTTGAAGCACATAAAAGATCCATTGGCAAGAATAAGAGAGCCATGAAAATCGTTATGAGCTCCCTCTCAACAGAAGAAATTGGAAGGGTACAACATTGCCAAAATGCCCATGGGATTCCAAAAGCATTGGAGAACTATCATGAAGGCACCACCTTGATGAAATCCAGCTGACTAGAGATGTATGTGACAGAGTGGAAGTTATTCATGATGAAGGAGGATGAGAGCATCACCAACATGACCAATAAACCCTTAGTAATCATCACCAACATAAGGAAGTTTGGTAGGATTCTTATAAATCATGAGGTAAACTCGAAAATTCTAAAGTCTTTGCCTCTTGAGAAATTTATTGCTAGAGTGTGTAGTATCCAAGAATCCAATTTAAAAATAGGGAAGGTACCAATGAATGTCTTGATAGGCAAACTATTAAATCAAGAGTTGGCCTTAAAGAAAGATGAGGAGTTGAAGAAAATGAAGGGAAGAGGAGAAAAATCTAAAATGCAAGAAAGGTAGACCTTAACACTCAACTCTACATCTAAAGAGAAGGAAGTGGAGGTTACTTCAAGTGAAAAAGAAAGTGATGAGGAAGAAGAACTAGCAATGCTCTCTAAAAGGACCAAAAAGCTTATTAGAAGAAGAAAAGAAAGAAGGAACTTTAAGAAAGCTACTCCTAATCCCAGAGAGAGATCAATTGAAGTCACTTGCTATGGGTGTGGCAAGCAAGGCCACATTAAGTACGATTGTCCAAGGTTAAATAAGAAGAAGAAAGGGGACAAAGAGAGGAGGAAGAGCTTTAAACCCACTTAGGATGATAGCTCAAGTGAGGATGAGGAAGATTAGGAGATTACCAACATATTCTTCATGGCTCAAGAGGATTCTCTTAATGAGGCAAGTGCTTCATCTAATTCTCATTTTGATTATGATGATTTAGATCATGTAGATAAAGAGCTTCTATAATCTCTCATAATGAGATGTGACCAATATAAGTCACAAATGAAGACTTATAAGAGAAAATGCTCAAAATTAGAGGATGATTATAAATCCCTTAATAATTTTGTAAGTGAATTGAGGGCTTCAAATGAAGAATTCAAAAAGTCAATGGAAAATCTTTCTAAATCATCTTCATCATTAGCTTTATTAAGAAAAGAGAATGACTCTCTAAAGGGAGAAGTCATTGAGCTTAGAAGTTATATCTCAAAATTTCATAAAGGTAAGAAAGCTTTGAATACACTCATAGTATCACAAAGGCTTCCCTTAATTAGGCATTGTCTAGGATTTAATGAAGCCTCAATCTCCATATCTGCACTCCCTACATTTGTCAGAGCAGTAACACCTCAAACTTCAAGTATTGAGGTCATTGGGAAGAGAAGTGCTGCTAGCACTGAGCCAACTATGTCTAACTGCACAGGAAAGGCCCCCTAAGGCTTAAGAGCTAAAGCTCAAAGAGGAAATTACGCTTACATTTGCAGCATGAAGCATGCTCAAACACACAAACATAAAAAATTATCTTTTCATCATTCATGCACTTGCATACACTCCTATAACTAAAGTATGAGAAGGCCTCCTACATATACTAAGATTGTACATATTAGAAAGACTCTCAAGTCTAAACTCTAATGTCATTATTGCATGAACTATAGACATATTAATATTTATTGCTACATTAGGAAGGATCACCTCAAATTGGAGGACCCTTCAATACCTAACCCCTTAGGACCCAAGTATGCTTGGGTACCAAAGAAAAGATGATTTATTTATGTTGTGTAGAGATGTTTTGCAGCCATCAATGAATCAAATGATTGGCCTATGGATAGTGGATGCTCAAAGCACATGATAAGCAATAAGAAGCTATTCATGGCCTTGAAAGAGAAAAAAGGTGTCAATGTCACATTCGGTAACAATACCAAGGGTAAGGTAATTAGCATTAGAACCATTGGTAAGAATGGTTGCTCTTTAATTAATGATGTTTTGTTAGTTGATGGTTTGCAACATAATTTGTTAAGTGTAAGTCAATTATATGACAAAGGTAATAAAGTCACCTTTGACCCTAGAGAATGTCGAGTTACCACATTAGTGGATAAAAGGGTTGTTTTCAAGGGTGAAATGAAAGGCAATACCTACTCAATTAACTTAGGCAATTTAGCTAACCAATCTTTTAAGTGTCTTATGTCTCTTAGTAATGAAGCTTGGTTGTGGCATAGAAGACTTGGACATGTTAGTATGGAGCTCCTACAAAGCATATCTAAAGGAAAGCTAGTGAAAGGTCTTCCCAAGCTAAGTTTCTCAAAAGATAAGACATGTGGTCCTTATTAAATGGGGAAGCAACATCAAGCTTCCTTCAAAGCTAAAAATGTTATATGTACATCTAAACATCTTCAACTAATTCATATGGTCTTGATAGGACCTACTAGGAGTGCTAGTTTAGGTAGAAAACATTATGCACTAGTCCTAGTTGATGACTATTCTAGATTTACTTAGGTACCCTTTCTAGTTCATAAGTATGATACCTTTGATGCTTTCAAAAGTTTTACAAAAAGAATTTAAAATGAAAAGGGTTACTTCATTTCCTCTACAAGAAGTGACCATGGAAAGGAATTTCAAAATGAAGCTTTTGAATCTTATTGTTTAGAGAATGGGATTTTTCACAATTTTTCAACCCCTAGAACACCACAACAACATGGTGTTGTAGAGAGGAAAAATAGAACACTATTAGAGATGACTAGAACTATGTTCAATGAGTATTCCTTACCAAATTACTTTTGGGTCAAAGCCATTAATACCTCGTGTTATATATCAAATAGAGTTTTTAAATGATCCATTCTTAATAAAACATCTTATGAGCTATGGAATGGTAGAAAACCCAAGATATCATATCTAAGAGTATTTGGATGCAAGTGCCATATATTGAACACTAAGGATAATCTTGGGAAATTTGACTCAAAAACTAATGAGGGTATATTCTTAGGTTATTCCACCTTTAGCATAACCTATAGAGTCTTTAACAAAAGTTCTACGATTATTGAAGAACCTATGAATGTTTTTTTTTTTAATGAATCTAGTAAGTTTGATATTAGGAAAGGTTCTTTTGTTGATAATCTTGTAGGTGATTTTGAAAAATTGGAATTAGAGTACACTATAAAAGAGAAGATGAACACAAAGATAAAGGTGAATCATCAAGAGTAGATGAGGAACCACAACATCACCAAGAAGCATTGCCAAGTCAAGATCTACCCAAGGATTGGAGGTTCTCTAAGCCTCACGCCAATGATTTGATTATTGGTGATACCTCAAAGGGTGTAAGTACTAGATCTCAATTTAATTTTTTAGATAATAATCTTGCCTTTGTTTCACAATTTGAGCCAAAATCAATTAAGGAGGCTCTTAATGATGAAAGTTAGGTGATTGCTATGCAAGAGGAACTCAACCAATTTGAGAGAAATAATGTATGGGAACTTATTTCTAAGCCTAAGGAACACCCAATTGTAGGTTGCAAATGGGTGTTTAGAAACAAGTTAGATGAACAAGGATTCATCACTAGGAATAAAACTAGATTGGTTGCAAAAGGTTACAACTAAGAAGAAGGCATAAACTATGATGAAACCTATGCCCTTATTGCAAGGTTAGAGGCCATTAGGATTCTTTTAGCCTATGCATGTCATATGAATTTTAAAATTTTCAAATGGATGTCAAAAGTGCTTTTCTAAATGGAATTATTGAGGTGGAGGTTTATGTTAAGCAACCTCCTAGTTTTGAATCACATAGTTTTCCTAATTATGTTTTTAAATTGAAAAGAGCCTTATATAGGTTGAAACGAGCTGTAAGAGCTTGGTGTTAAAGGCTTAGTTCATTTCTTTTAAAAAATGATTTTAAAAAACGAAAGGTGGACACTATCTTATTGTAGAAAGGCACAAACATGATACACTTATAGTAGAAATTTATGTTGATGATATCATTTTTGGTGCTACTAATGAATCTCTTTGTGAGGATTTTGCTAAGTGTATGACTAAGGAATTTGAAATGAGCATGATGGGAGAGCTCAAGTTTTTCCTTGGTCTATAAATTAAGCAAACTAAAGAAGGGATCTTCATCGACTTAGCCAAATACACAAAGGACATACTCAAGACGTTTCGTATGGATGGATGCAAAGTAGCAAAAATACCTATGAGTGTTACCATCAAATTGGACAAAGATGAATTGGGTAAGACAGTTGATGAAAAGAGATATCAAGGTATGATTAATTCTCTACTTTATCTTACTGCTTCAAGACATGACATTATGTTTAGTGTATGGATGTGTGCTAATCCTCTCCCAAAGAATCACATTTAAATGTTGTCAAAGAATTCTCAAATATTTGCATGGCACATTGCATTTAAGACTATGGTATCCTAGGGATTCATCTTTTAGTCTCATAGCCTACTCAGATGTGGATTACACTGGTAGTCTTTTATATTGAAAGAGTGCTTTTAGAACTTGCCAATTTTTAAAAGAATGCTTAATGTATTAGTTTCACAAGAAACAAGTTTTAGTTGTCTTATCCACTGTCGAAGTAGAGTATGTTGTTGCGGGTTGTTGTTGCACCCAAGTGCTGTGGATGAAACAACAATTAAAGCACTATGACAAAGATGTTGATCACATTCCTATAAAATGTGATAACACTGGTGCGATTAATCTCTCTAAGAATCTCATCCAACATTTTAGGAGCAAACACATAGATATTAGATATCACTTTCTTAGAGATCATATCCAAAATGGTGATGTTGTGTTAGAATTTATAAACACAAATCATTAACTTGTAGATATTTTCACTAAACCTCTTAATGAAGGAAGGTTAAACTTCATTAAGAGAGAATTGGAAATGCTTGATGGAAGTGCTCTAAAGTGAAAAGTTTGATCTTTTGTTTGATTGCTATGTGTATTAGTTGTATATGATATTAATCATTGGATGTCTTAATTTTAATTGCAATTGTGCTTTTCTATATCAAATTGCATAAATTAAGCATCAATATATTAATATTGATCATCACTTTAATTGTCAAATCTTACTTTTTCATCATTATCCTTCTTGCCTTATAATTCGCGGTTGCTATCCTTGACTCTTGATCGTGAATTAAAGGTTCATCTCATTCGGCTGACAAACATCAATTTGCGGTTCCAAATTTTGCTCTCCATTGCAAATTCAGTCAAATATTTAAATTTTTTTACCATTGCACATGTCAATTCCCAAGGATTTTTTATCCCTTACTCATATTTTTCAGAATTAGCAGTCGCGACTGTGGATTTAGCGATCGCGAAATCTAGTAACTACCAAACAATTAAGTGATTTACTACCAACCATTTCCAACTCTTCTTTACTCCAATTCTAGCCATTTCTAGCCATTTTCACACCCCTCAAATAGCTATATAAACCCCCTAAATAGTGAATTTTATCACTTCATTCTACTCCAATCAATTATCTCTTTCCAAACTCTCTAGATTCTCCAAGTCTCTCTACTTTCTTAATGGCTCCCAAGAAGATTTCTCAAGTAGAGAAGCAAGGTAGTAGCCCAATCTTCTGCACCTCCAACCATTCATCTTATGAAACAAATCACAAAGGAGGAGAAGGAACGTTTCAAAGCCAACTCTTCCAAAATCATCTTCCTAAATAAAATACCATCTACTTTTCTGTTGGAGACCCTTGGGATCAACGCTGAGATTGAGCATTCCTCTCCAACTTAAGATGGAACGAGTTCATCTTTGGGATGAATCTGGTTATGAGGACGTCGCGAGTGAATTCATGTGCATGGTGACACTTAGTCGCAAAGTAGAATCACGAGCCAGACAATATGGGTTAGTATTTTGTGCTTTCAAGGATCCTTATTTCATTACTTTTAAGCAATTGTCAAACCTCTTTAACCTTGAAGTCAAAGAAAATATCTCGTTCAGTATCTCCACACTTGATGTAATCTACTTCGAGTTTGAAAATTTCAATTGAGACCAAACACGACCCAAAATTTTTCCTAGCCAAATACATCAAAACCCTCTTATTTTGAATACTCCATTGTATCATCACCTTTTTCGTAAATGTTAGAGGTGATGGTAATGAGAAAGTATCTCAAAAGGATATAACCTTCTTGTTATGCCTTGTTAAAAATAAACGTATACAAACTGATCGCTATCTTATGGATCAATTGATCCACATGAGCACCAAACCAAAGAGCCAATTCCTCCTCCCATCACATGTGACATCAATCTACTACTTTGTTGGAGCTCTTAATATGGAAAATGAAAAATTCCTCACTAAGCAACTTCTCCTTTCTTAAAACTTCCATGACCTCACCTACTTGATAAATGCCAAAGCCATACACTCGGACACATATGTAAATACCCTGGGTGCCTTTAGGGCCAAGAAGATGGAGACATCTCAAGCATCGAAAAAGAAAAGGCTCATTATTGAAAAAGGAAGCCTACCAGTCTCTCTTCCTCAACAAAAACCCAAAACTAAGTTATCTCTTGCCACCATCAACTACAAGTTAGATAAGATGATGAGAATGATGAAGAGGAGATTCCTTCTCATCTCCCACCTTCATAGTAATATGGTGGAGTTATAAGAGAAATTAGGTGTTCCTCCTTGCCATCTTCCTAATTTTGCTAAGTATGAGGATACCTTAGAAGAGGCAGGCAATGAAGAAGTTGAGGAAGGTGACGAAGCTAAAGGCAGAGGCAATGAAGATGATTTTGGTGATGATGATGACTCTTCAATCTTATAGAATAGGATTTCTTTGTTTTTTTTTCTTTGTTTTATTAATGTAAAGTTGTTGATCCTACAACTTGCTTATAAGTAAATAAAAATATGTGTTTTTGAAATTCTTTGTCTTATGTGATTGATTAAATTTCCTTTTATGATTACAATTCTTATTAATTTACTCGTTATAAACACTTATCTATTAGTTATGCATTTGTTCTTTTCCCTTATCAACCCTCTTTTTGATCTTGCCAAAGGAGGAGAGAAAGAATCAAGAAAGAATCTAAGAGGGAGAGAAAATAATTTGCAAGAAAATAGCATAAGTTGAGGGGAAACATTGTAGTCATGCTTAGAAATTTCACTTTGATTGGTTGAATGTCATATTTAGAAATTTTCACTTTGATCTTTGTCTAGAAATTTTTAAGTATTCATTGAATCATTCACCATTCCAACTTCACAACTTCAAAACTCATGCCTTTATTTTCCCTTTGGATCTTTCTAAGTTGTCAAAATAAAAAAGGGGGAGATTGTTGGCCTAGGTTGATTTAACCTAGGTCATGAACCTCTTTTGATCTTGACAATAGAGATTGATCAATTCTACTACTTTCATTAAATGTTGTTTGGCATATTATAAGTTAGATTTTTCATTGGAAGTAGGATGGAATTCAAAATCTCAAAGAATGTAAAGATCATCCAAATTTGTGGTGTGTGTATGGTAAATCGCGATCGTGATTCAATCACAAGAAAGGCTGAAGTTCCATGCTTATTATACCTTTCAACAATCATTGGATATTTTCAACACTCAATATGAATAGTTCTAATTTGTACCGTCTCCATTGCTTTATTTATGAGGTTTTATAATGTTCGTTGAATGTACTTTCACACTTATTATTTTGTCAACACTTATTGAGCTATTTTCCATACTTGTTAAGGATCTAAGTATAATAAGGCCTTCGACTGTCATTATATTGTTTTCCGTAGTTGTTGTTTGCTTAGAAAATGCTTGTTGGATGTTGTCAATAGTCATTGAGTAGTGTTGATTTTATACTAAAGAATTAGCCATTTTTATAACACTTGTTCAATTGTGGTTATCTATATGTCAACACCTATTTTAGACTTTAGTAATCACTGTATGGCTAACCATCCTTGCCATCAATTTTTCATGATCTCTAACCTTTAGTAGTTAGGTAGTAAGTCTTCTTGTGCTATATTCTCTTGCAAATGAGACCTTCCTCTCATCCTTAAGCTTTTGACTTCTCATTGAGGGACTTATAAAATCAACTTTAGAATACTTGCTCAATTATTAGTCAATTTTAACTTTTTTTTGTTTCATAGAATAAGGATTAGAACCTTGAGGGTTTAACATTATCTCCCTTTTTTAATGATGATAAACAATATAAAATTATATGCAAATGTTTGCCACTTATATAATGTCAAAATCTTATAGGTAAATAAGATCTAGATGAATCAAATTAGTTCTAATATAACACTTTAATAATACTAGTTTAGTACCTGTTGAAGATATATAAACAAAACTTGTCATGGTATTATATATTTCCCTTTTCACATCATATCGTTTATAAAACAAATTTATTTATTTTTCCTTCCCTTTAATATACACCACTCTTTTATACCATTTGTCTTTTTCCTTCTCCCTCTTTGTCATTAATAAAAAGAAATAAAGGCATAAGCAAGAAAGAATATGCAAGAGGTAAGACAAGCAGATGAAAAAAGACTATAAATTGTATATATTTATGTAGTCTAATCATTAAGACAAATAAAATAATATAAAATTTTATTGAAAATAAAGAAAAACCAAGGAGAAAATTAGGATGAGGGATGATGTCTAAGGTAGGGTTAGTTGGGTTCTTATCATTAGCATTGATCTTTTTCTTTGTCCTTCTTTTTGTCTTATGGCTATTGAGATGAAGACTTAGTACCAAGATGTTATCTTAAACTCTCATTGCTCAGTCCATAGTATAACTAAGGTTTACCATTTAACTGCTAAAAATGCCTACCTTTTGCTGTAAAGTTGTATCTTTTCTATCCAACTTATTCATGTCACTGGTCAATAAGCCTAGTCATTCTAGTATCTTAATCTCTAAAGTAGATAGATAAGGTTCTTCTCTTTAAAGAGCAAATAAGGATAAAGCATCCTATGAAGGATCTCTACCTTTTTTTTTTTTTTTATGGTTACTTCCACACTTACCCTTATAACTTCGTCAAGGTTAATGTCAGCCACTTGATCATCAACTACTCTTGCTCTCTCATCTTACAACATAATTAATCCATTTGGATAAATTTTAAGTATCCTTATACTTAATGGTGACTTATCACTTATAGATTTATTTGGAGAAATTGGTAACATTACTAAGGTATTGATGAGTTGATCCTTTTCCTTTTTGTTCCATATAATGACTTTAATAAATTTTGCTATATTTGTGATGTAATAAGATATGAGCATTATATTTTGGATTGCTATGATGCAATTCTGATTATGAGAAATATTTTGGATTCATCTCCAAAAATACTTAAAAAAAGGGGGCAAAAGCTTAGACAAATGTTGAACCAAATTTACCTTTTAAACACATAATAAGCATAAAAGCATAGTTCCAAAAATTCAAGAATGGTCTATACAACCAACTTGTTTAGTTGTATAGACAATTTAAAGGTATATAGAAACAATATATGGTTTATATGGATAACTCTCTAAAAGGCCAAACAATAAGAAGCTTTTAGAATAGTGACAAAGAGAGCCCAATTAGCTATACATATAAGTAATTATATGTGTAGACAACTTATGGTTTGTATAAACAACTTCAAAACCTTAAGTTTCAAAATATTTAGTGATCTTATCCATGAAGAGAGAAGGACAGAAGAGAACTAGGTGTAATTTATGCTATGTACCACAAATGTAACCCCTTTCCTTGATAAATATCCCACTTTTTAGAGGGTGATGAGGAGGCCAAGAACACCTTTATGAATTGCAACCAAATTGAAAAATTAAATCCCTAAACATCTTTATTTATAACAAATAGAGAGTCATCCATTAACATTAGAGATTCAAGGTAAAAAAGCAAGCTTAGCCCATTGTTGACATTGAAATCTTTGCATTTTTTATAAGAATTATAGTAGTTATGTGCCTTAGAGCTAACCTAAGCCGTTCCAATCCTATTTTTCCCTTATTCCTCCTTATTCTTACCTTTATTTTCTTCTATTCAATTTTTGTCAATAGTAGGCTTAGTGGTTTTTACAAACAATTTATTGTCTATAGAGTATAAACCATCAATTGGTCAATATAAACCATAAATATTGTATACGAGCACTATGTATAGTAGGGTTCTCTTTTTTTTTAGTGATTTTTAGCCATTTTCTTTGGATTTTAATCTCAAATATTGATCAGGTGAGGTAGGTTGCAACAATCAAGAACTTTTATCCACCATATTTAGCCACATTTCATGATTAAATACCATTTAGCAAATGTTTAACATATCTAAAAATGACATGTTTAGTTTTCTTTTTAACCTTGTATGAGTATGTAGTTAAGATGAAGATAACGGAGAAAGGCTCTAAAAATAATGACTCCTAGATTGCATTTGATTTTCTATTTATTTGATGTGTTTCTTCTAACTCTTTTATTTTAATAATGAACATAACCTTTGAAGAGGATTGGTTAGTCTCCTACATGGATAAACTAATATTTTTTTTCCATATCTATGGTAAAAGTTATAAATGTATATAACTTAGGGTGGGGAATAGGCATTAAGGACCACTATTTGTGCTATTTTATATTTTGTCCATTTGAGTTGCTTTATTATTTTTAATGTCATACATACTAACCTACCTAAGAATGCATCCTAAGATTGCTTCCCCTTTTGCTCTTAGGAAATTAAACATGTTTAGGGGCAATATGGGAAAGGTTTTAGACACTTAGGGCCCCATCATTCTGTCCTACATTCTATTATTAATGGTCTTATGTTTGGTTATCTTGCGTCCCCTTGCACACACATACTTTATGATCTAAGTTATATAATGAATGCATAACATATCTTTTGTTTATCATTTAAGCATATGTTGGTGATTAAGGAAATAAGTTTTGGACATATATATCTTGCTTTATAACCAATTAGATAAGCATCTTAGGGTAAGTTGCTAAGGTATTCCCTAACCAAGGTAAAGATGACATTATCCTTGCCTGTTTATTTGCATTAAGACATAAGGGCTATCTGTTTTTCATGTTTTGTTTCTTCCTTTTAAAGACTAATTTTGTGCTTGATTTTGTAGGTTATGAAGGCTAATAATTGCATCAAATATGTCTATTTATGAGATTGCATGAATACCTTTTTTATTTGATTATGAACCTTATCCCCATGGTGAATGATTGTATTATTATGCCTAGTGTGTATGAATAGACATGTGCTAGATGTATGATTAAATTCATTCTAAAATGGACTAAATAATTGATGGGGAAAATTTTGTAAATGTGTACCAAATGTTCATAAAGACTGAATCCCAAAGTCTGATTGATTTATGGGTGCCTAACCTCTTTCCTAAGTTATATTGAACTTTCAAACTCGATCTCTAATAAGGAGAAGATGTGTTATGGCTTCCAATTGGCATATTTTGATTAGAACTCTTCCTTTCCCATAATTTTATCTTGACCAAATTCAAGTGGTAATTTTAGTCAAGAATTCAGGATATTACCAAAGTATTACCCCTCAACCTTTATTGCCCATTTGATTCTCTAAGGGTTTCTACCTATTGCAAGGCCTTTTTTTAGATCCCTTGTTAATCATTTCATGTCCCACTAACTAAGGTTGTCAAAGTATTACCCTA
Organism: Omphalea diandra; assembly: GCA_949677035.1. Classification (NCBI taxonomy): domain Eukaryota; kingdom Viridiplantae; phylum Streptophyta; class Magnoliopsida; order Malpighiales; family Euphorbiaceae; genus Omphalea; species Omphalea diandra. The sequence goes on along the minus strand of CATIWR010013704.1, from coordinate 17,890 downwards.
TGTCCTTTCACCTCCTTGATAGTTGATAAAAGACTATCAGTCTAAAGAAAGATTCTACTCATTCTAGTGAAACGTGAAGTGCTCATGGTAATGACTTTGCAGAGGGCTAATAAAATTGACTTCACATGTCATAATCTCTAGTTCACTTTTTTTTTTTCTAGATTTTTTCTTTTATCGATTGAATTGTCCACTACATTCATATAGATTTTACACACCACATACATGAGGTCGATCCATTACTCAATTGGTAAGTTTTCTAAACTTGAGACTTAATCTTCATTCAAGCTTAAGAGATGGAGCAGTAAACTTATCACTCGCAAATAAAGTGCCTTCGGGCATGTCAAATGGGGAGTATATGATAATAGTATCCCAAGTTTGCAGAATCCATATAATATAATAACCCTTTAAACCTATGTTTATGTAGAAACTATAGTACCATATAATGGGATAGTCCTTTTCTGTGATTGCATTTTATTCCAAAGGAAGGTGAAAATCCTTAAAGACCATAGATAGGCCATGTAAGTAAAATCCTTCAATGTAAAAATTTGTGTACATCATATTCCCTATCATGTAAGAAGGACTTCTATCTTTCATGCAAATACCACATCTATGTAAAAAGAACTATTTTAGGTAAATCCTAGTCCTTTTATGAAAATTGTGTAGTGCTCTTTTAGAATTTTCACCTTACCTAGTATAAGGGACCATGTGTTCACTATCCCCTATTGATAGTTGAATGGACCACTTTTAAGAAAGAGCCATCGTACCTCATTTGTAATTGGAATAAAGTTGGAAGCATCCTTGCTTGATATGAATCAAATTAGCATATCATGCATATATACATAGATTTATTTATTCATGCATCATTCTACTAACCTTTATTTTGTAGCCATCATAGCTTGACCTAGATCAACTTAGAAAAAGAAAGGGAAAGATTGACTAAGAAAAGTGAAACTCCTAGTCTAACCTAAAGCACTACACTAGTGATAGCCATTGAACATCTTAATTGAATGGTCAAATAAGAATTAATGGAAAGGATAAGGATAAAATTTAGACATACGATAGAATATCATGTTACCAAGGAGGTTCAGAGGTGGCTAGATGAAATATTGGTAAAAAGAAGTGTGGCTTATTCTAGTAGAACTGACAAGGGGAAAAACTTAATGGATAAGCCACCCTTAGTAGTCATAAATAATGACTTGTTTGGAATGAAAGATTACCATAGGCAAAAAATGGCAAAAGAAGAAGTTATTATGACGCCTATATTGAAAAAAGATATAGCAGATGGAAAGGATAATGCCATGATAGATGGTTTTGCCATGCAACTAGAGAAGATCCAAAAGACTTTAGATGCTAAAGGGATGAAGCAAGAGGTTAACATCAAAAAGCTATTGGTACATAAGCAAGAGAAGCTTCCTACTAACTTCTAGATGCCTGAGATCTCTAAGTTTATAGGAACATAGGACTCAAAAAACCATATCGATCCTATGTGCTTACCATGAGAAGCTCAAGTGTCTTGCCTCAAGACTATATTGGATTTGTTTGAGCTATTGTTGGAAGGGTCTTTAAAGACTGGCATTTCACATAGCTCAATATAGTTAGGAAGGATTAGGAGTAGGCTTTCTATAAGGTCCAAAATTTGGTTTTAGGAAAGCTTGGTAGTCAAAGTTATTTTAACTATATTTTCTCTGATTTTTATCTATATAATTTATGAATTTTAATGATTTAATCATGGTTAGACATATTTAAATATGTTTAAGGGGATTATTTAATATATATGTTAGTATTTTGAAAAGAAATGATTTTATATTACTGAAATAATTCTTTTATTTAAAATTATATTATTTATTATTGATTATGTTTAATAATTTATGTTTAATAATACCATATATTTAAGAATTTAAATTTTAAATAAGTATATGAGGATTTTAATATTTTTAAAATGAATTTTATATATTGAAAATGTATTTAATGATTTAAAGATTTAAAAAATACAAGTAATTATTTAATTACAAATTTAATTGAGATTTAAAGAATTTATAAAAACAATAATTTAAGTTAATGTGAATATATGATTTAAATGAATTTGAGGTTAATTATATTATATGACTTTATTTTTTAAAGTAAATATTTAAGTAATTTAATTAAATTATGTTTAAGGATATTGATTATTTAAGTTAATTTAATTTAGATAAATGATGTTATTAAAATAATATATTTTATTTTATTATGGAAGATTTAATCATGCATGTTAATATAATTACTTATAGAAGTTATTTATGTGGAAATTTTTTATTTTGAGAAGACTAATAATTTATGAAATTTATATTTATATTGTGAAAATAATTAAATTATGGATGATTGATTGTTTGATTTAAGCAAATTTAATGTTCATTATTGAAGTGAAGATATTATATTTATGTTTAAGAGAATTCATTTAATTTAAGTTTATTTATGTATTTTATGAAAATTAATTTAATCGTAGATGGAGAATTTAATTTTATGAAATTTAAATATTGAATTTAATTTTATGAAATTTAAATATTTTGTATTGTAGATATTTTAATTATTAGAATTATTATTATTATTATTATTATAAAGAAAGAAAAAATAGACATGGCATTTGTTTTGAAATTAAACAAAAAATGAGGAAGGCAGGTACGGGAGCTACAACTCTCGCACTATAATGAGTGTGTGTACGTGTGCATGAGAGAGAGAGAGAGAGAGAGAGAGAGAGAGAGAGATAGAGAGAGAGAGAGAGGACATAAAGATGCCACTTGGCTAATATGGCCCATTGATTGACCCTTGGACTAGAGGAAGGCCAAAATGATGCCATTTTGGACAAATAGGTAATAGAACTTCAATTAGCTATAACTCTTTAACTTGAGATGTATTTTAGGTGATTCAAGTATTTATAGAAAGTTCTTTTCAAGATCTTTTTTTTTGGACTAAGTCAGTTAAACCTAAGTCATGAACCTTTTTTGATCTTGACAATAGAGATTGATTAGTTCTAGTGTTTTCATTAAGTGTTGTATTGTAGTTTATAAGATAGTTTTTCAATTGAAAGTTGGATGGAAATCAAAATCTCTAATCTTGTGAAGGTCATCAAAATTTGCAATGTGTATCCCCTAAATTGCGACCGCGAATAAGCTATAAGGATGGAAGAAACTAGGCTAGAGGAATTCGCAGGCGAATTCGCAGTTGCGACTTCGCTAAAGGAAATAAGTTTGAGTCACAGAGGAATTCACGGTGGCTATCGCATTCTATGTCACGTTTGCGAATTCCAAAGTGACAAAGGAGGGAACCAAAGCCATGGCCACAACAAGCTAAGTGTCCAAGGTAGCTGTTGGATATCAAAAATCATGAGGGCGAATTATTGGTCGTGACTGTGACTCAAGAAGTTCTAATTTCCTCATCAAACAGAGGAGTTAACAGTCTTAGTCCTACCCAAGGCAAAGACAACTCATGACCGCAACTTTTAAGTAGTAGGTATAACATAACGACTATTTTTCTTGGACAACCAGTGGACGAAGGACATGTGGACTAGTTGTTAAGCACATAACGGGGTTCTCTATCGAGATTTCTAGCTCCTCAGTGCAAATTGAAAATTCGTGACCACGAACTGCTAGTAGTGACGGCGACTTGTGCCTGACAAACATTTAATGCAAAATCTGCCTAACATAACTTGGAGATTTATGGATAGTTTTAGAGTTTTGGTAGATGTATGCTATAAATACTCCACTAAGCATATGTAAATGCAAGAGAATTGAATTAATTATAACCAAACTCTTGCCAATTTGCTACTCATTCTTTTACTCTTATTTAAGTGTTACTGATTGTTTGGTGCGAGCAATAAATACCATTGTAATTAGGTTGAGAGTTAGCCTATATTCTAAAACTCTTATAAGAGGTTGAAGTGTGAGCCTATACAAAACACTTGTGAGAGGTTTTTGTGTGAGCATAGAAAGCGCAAGTTATAAGAGTTTTGTGTGAGCCATAAAACACAAGTTGTATAAGTTTGGTATGAGCTAGGAAACACTACGTTAGTTAAGAAAAATACCTAATTGTGTATAATTGGGGAGTGAACGTAGGGTTTGTTAACACCCGAACCATTATAAACCTTTGTATTGATTCTTCTAATCTCCTTCATTACTTCTTAAACACAAAAATATTCTTTTTAATTTTAAAACAACCCACCAATTCAGCTCCCTTTCTTAGTGGCCTAGGTCAACAAGTGGTATCAGAGCTAAGTCACGCTAAAAACCTTAATTGTGTGAGTAAAGATCATGGGACAAGAAGGAATCCCCACTCACATCAAGCCATATTTTGATGGAGCAGACTATACTCATTAAAAGTATAAGATGAAAATCCATCTAGATACAGATGTGGTAAATCTATGGGATATTGTTGTAAAGGAGTGGAAACCACCTACCAAAGTAGTGGATGGAAGTGAGGAGCTAATTCCAAGAGAGGAGTGGGTTGAAGCATACAAAAGATCCAACGAAAGAAATAAAAGAGCCATGACAATCCTTTTAAGGTCTCTCTTAAGAGAAGAAATTGGAAGAGTCCAACATTGCCTTACTGCTCATGGTATTTGGAATGGCTTTGGAGAACTATCATGAAGGCATCATCTTGGTGAAATCTGGCAAACTTGAGATATATGTGACAAAGTGGAGGCTTTTCATGATGAAGGAGGAAGAAAAGATAATAGATATGACAAATTAGCTCTTTGCTATTGTCACCAACATGAAGAACTTTAGGAGAGTTCTCATCAATCATGAGGTAAACTCTAAAATTTTGAAATCTTTACCTCTTGAAAAATTTGGTGCTAGAGTGTGTAGCATCTAAGAGTCCAACCAAGAAATAGTGAAGGCGCCAACGAATGTCTTAATAGGCAAACTCTTGACTCATGAGTTGGCCTTAAAGAATGATGAAGAAATAAAGAGATTGAGGGGTCAAGGAGAAAAATCTAAAAAACAAGAAAGGAAGACCTTGGCACTTAAGTCCTCATATAAGGAGAAGGAAGTAGAAGTAGCCTTAAGTGAAAAAAAGAGTGACAACTAGGAGGAGGAACTTGCAATACTTTCTAGAAGAACTAATGAGCTTATTAGAATAAGGAAAGAAAGAAGAAACTTCAAGAAAATAACTCCAACTCCTAAAAAGAGATCAAATGATGTCACATGCTATGAATGTGCCAAGCAAGGCCACATCAAATATGATTGCCCCAAGTTGAAGAAGAAGAGGAAAGGGGACAAAGAAAAAAGAAAGAGCTTCAAAGGCACTTAGGATGATAGCTCAAGTGATAAAGATGAAGAGGAAGAGGTTGCAAACCTTTACTTTATGGCTCAAGTGGATTCATCTAATGAGGTAGGCTCTTCAGCTTACTCCTATTTTAAACTTGATAAATTAGATGATGTGGATGATGAGCTTTTAGAGGTTCTCACCATGAAATGTGACATGCATAAGTCACAATGAAAACTTACAAGAAGAAGTACACTAAATTAGGGGATGAATTCAAATCCCTAAATAGTTTTGTAAGTGAATTGAGGGCTTCTAATGAAGAACTCAAGAAATCCATGAAAAGTCTTTCCAAATAATCTTCATCCATAGTTTCATTGAGCAAAGAGAATGACTCTTTGAAAGGAGAAGTCATTAAGCTTAGAAACTCTATTTCTAAGTTCCACAAGGGTTAGGAAGCTATTGTATCACAAAGACCTCCCTTGATTAGGCATGCTCTAGGCTTCAATGGAGCCTCTACTTCTTCTACTCCTTTACTCACAACATTCATTAAGGCCTCAACACCTCAAACGTCAAGTATTGAGGTTGTTGGAAAGAAAAGTGCTTAAAGCACTAAACCCCCATTGCCTAAAGGCAAGGGAAAGGTGCAACAAGGCCCTAAGCCTATTGCTAAAAAGGCCAATCATGAATACATGTACAATAAAAAGGCATGCTCACTCAAACACACACTAAAAATTTACACCTACACACATTCATACATGTTCATGCTCACACACACATCATGTAGGTATGAGAAAACCTCCCACTCATACTAAGCTAATGCATAGGAGAGACTCATAGGTCTAAACTCTAATGCCACTATTGGATGAAATATGGACACATATACATTTTTTGTTACATTAGGAAGGCACGCCTCAAATTGGAGGATCCTTCAAAACCTATCCCCCTAAGACCCAAGTATACTTAGGTACCAAAGCAAAGATGATTTATTTGTGTTGTGTTGAGGTGGTTGGCAGCCACCAATGAAACAAATGATTGGCATGTGGATAGCGGATGCTCAAAGCACATGGCGGGTAATAAGAAGCTATTCATAGCCTTAAAGGACAAAGAAGGTGGCAATATCACATTTGGTAATAATGCCAAGGGTAAGGTAATTTGCATTAGCACCATAGGTAAGAATGGTTGTTCTTTAATTAAAGATGTTTTACTTATAGCTAGCTTGCAACATAATTTGGTCAGTGTTAGTCAATTATGTGAAAAAAGGGAATAAAGTCACCTTTTACCCTAGAGAGTGTCGAGTTACCACTTTGGTTGATAAAAAGGTAGTTTTAAAGGGTGAAAGGAAAGGCAATAACTATCTAATTGACTTAGACAATTTGGCTAACCAATCTTTTAAGTGTTTTGTGTCTCTTAGCAATGAAGCTTGTCTATGGCATAAAAGACTTGGACATGCTAGCATGAACCTTTTGCAAAGCTTATCAAAAGGAAAGCTAGTGGATGGTCTTCCAAAGCTAAAGTTTTCTAAAGACAAGAAATGTGGTTCTTGCCAAATGGGGAAGCAACATCAATCTTCCTTCAAAGCAAAGAATGTTGTAAGTACATCTAGACCTCTTTAATTAATTCATATGGACTTGATAGGACCTATTAAGAGTGCTAGTTTATGTGGAAACTATTATGCATTAGTCCTAGTTGATGATTACTCTAGATTTACTTAGGTGTCCTTTCTAACTCATAGTATGATACTTTTGATGCTTTTAGAAGTTTTACAAAAAGAATTCAAAATAAAAAGGATTGCTTCATTTCTTCAATAAAAAGTGACCATGGAAAAGAATTTCAAAATGAGTCTTTTCAATCTTATTGCCAAGTGAATGCAATTTTTCTCAACTTTTCAACTCCTAGAACATCATAACAAAATGATGTTGTAGAGATAAAAAATAGAATACTAGTAGAGATGGCTAGAACTATTCTCAGTGAGTATTCATTACCAAATTATCTTTAGGCCGAAGCCATCAATACCTCATGTTATATTTTAAATCGAGTTTTCAAAAGACCCATTCTCAATAAAACTTCTTATAAACTATGAAATGGTAGAAAGCCTAAGATATCATGCCTAATAGTATTTGGATGCAAGTGCTATATATTGAATACCAAAGATAATCTTGGAAAATTTGACTCAAAAACTAATGTGGGCATATTCTTAGGTTATTCTACTACTAGCAAGGCCTATAGGGTCTTTAATAAGAGTTCAATGGTTGTTGAAAAGTCTATGTATGTTGTATTTGATGAATCTAGTAAGCTTGATCTTAGGAAAGGTTCTTTTGTTAATAATCTTGCAGGTGACTTTGAGATATTAGAATTGGAGCACACTATAGGATAGGAAGATAAGGATAATGCTGAGGACAAATCATCAAGAGTAGATAAAGAACCACAACATCAACAAGAAGAATTGCAAAGTCAAGATCTACCTAAGGATTGGAGATTCTCTAAGCATCACCCCAAAGATTTAATCATTGGTGATACTTCAAAGGCTGTAAGTATTATATTTCAACTTAACATTTTAGATAATCATCTTGCCTTTGTTTCTTAATTTGAGCTAAAATCTATTAATAAGGCTCTTGAGAATGAGAGTTGGGTGATTGCTATGCAAGAGGCACTCAACCAATTTGAGAGAAACAATGTATGGGAGCTTGTTCCTAGGCCTAAGGAACACCCCATTGTAGGTTGCAAATGGGTGTTTAGGAACAAGTTAAATGAGCAAAGGTTCATCGTTAGGAATAAGCCCAGATTGGTTGCAAAAGATTACAACCAAGAGGAAGACATAAACTCTGATGAAACCTATGCCCTCATAGCAAGGTTAAAGGCCATGTGGAGAGGTGTTGCCCAATTTGTAATATTCATGGAAGAACTCATTTTAAAGAGTATTAAGGACCTAAAAGGGTTACTTACTATACTTAAAGATAGTCAGACCATATAAGCCAAGATTGCCCAATGACAAGTGTGATTGGAGGAGAGTCTTAAGTAGTTGTGGGGAGAATGTTCATGACATAAGTAGAAACAAAGTGTCTTGTGCTAGTGTGTGGTGTCGTATTGACTGCAAATTTAATATTGATGAACTTTAATGAATTCAATGTTATTTTGGGGATGGAATGGTTAGCAAAACATCATGTAGTTTTATATTGTCATACTAAATTATTGATGATCAGATCTTCAGGACAATTGAAGAGTTATAATTGTTAGGGAGCACAAAATTGTTCCCACTTGTTTGATCTCAAATATTTAAGAATTTCAATTAATTAAAAAAAAGTTGTGATGCATTTCTAGTTAGTGTAGTGGACAATAGTATTCCTAATCTAAGGTTAACAGACATTTCTATAATGAGAGAGTTTCTAAAAGTATTTATTAATGATTTGCTTTATTTGCCGCCATATAGATGAGTTGATTTTAATATTGAGACCTTACTAGAAGTGGCACCTATATCTATTACATCATACCAAATGATAGTAGTGGAGTTCTAAGAATTAAAGAAATAGTTGGAAGAGTTATAGGAAAAAGGTTTCATTTGACCTAGTACATCTCCTTGGGGGTACCAATGTTATTGGTGAAGAAAAAAGATGGGAGTATACGATTGTGTATTGATTATAGGGAATTGAATTGAGTAATAGTAAAGATTAAGTATCCCTTAACGAGAATTGATGATTTGCTTGACCAACTTCAAAGAGCAACTATATTTTTCAAAAAAATTTATTTGAGATATGGGTATTGGCAGTTGAGGGTTGCTAAGCCAGACATTCCAAAAACTACTTTCATACTAGGTATGGTTACTATGAGTTTCTTGTTATGCCTTTTGGGTTAACTAATGCACCAACAAAATTTATGGCATTAATGAATTATACCTTCTAGCAATATCTTGATCAGTTCGTAATTATGTTCAATGATGACATTCTCATATACTCACAAAATCATAAAGAGCATGAGCAACATCTGAGAATCATATTACATATCTTAAAGGAAAAACAATTATATGCCAAATTGAACAAATGCGACTTTTGGATGGAACAGGTGGTCTTTTAAGGGCATGTTGTGTCTAGACATGGTGTTCAACCTGATCCAGCTAAGATGAAAGCCATTTTGGAGTGGGATCCACCCAAAAATGTATCAGAGGTATGTAGTTTTCTTGCGTTTACTGGCTATTATAGACAAATTATGGAAGGATTCTCCATTATTGCAGGGCCATTGACAAAATTATTGTGGAAGAATGTAGCATTTAAATGGGATGATTAATGTCATTAAAGTTTTGAGGAACTAAACAAAAAAAGATTGACTATGACATCGATATTGACATTACCATCAACAAATCGTGGATTTATGGTGTACACTAAAGCACTAGGACGGGGGTAGGTTGTGTATTGATGATGCATGGAAAACTGATAGCTTATGCTTATCGACAACTAAGGCCTCATGAGCTGAATTATCCTACACATGACTTCAAGTTGGCAGCCATTGTCCATGCCCTAAAAATTTAGAGGCATTACTTGTATGGAGAGACATTTCAGATTTTGACATATCATAAAAGCTTGAAATATGCTACAGAAGATACAGGGAGGTAAGAAGACTAATTTTTTTATTAGAGATGATAGGATGGGTAGTCGAGTCTATGCACTAGATGTTGTTGGTTTGAGATCAGATATTATGTAAGAGGCACATAATGCACTATATGCTATACATCATAGAAGAACAAAAATGTATAGAAACCTGCGGTCACATTTTTGGTAGTCAACAATGAAGAAAGATATAGTTGAGTTTGTATTGAGATGATTAACCTGCCAACAAATCAAGGCAAAACATCAAGCACCAGTAGGTACGTTGCATCCTTTTTCTATTCTCATATGGAAATGAGAGGAAATTTCAATGGATTTTGTTATTGGTTTGCCTCATACACAAAAAATGCATAATATTGTTTAGGTCATTGTAGATAGACTCACAAAATCTACACACTTCTTGCCTATACAACGAATAGATTCACTTCACACACTGGCTAAAATATATGTTGCTGAGATTGTGAGATTACATGGCATTCCTATTTCTATTGTGTCAGATAGAGATCCTCAATTCACTTCTCATTTTTTGAACAACTTATAAATAACTTTGGGTACTCATTTGAATTTTAGCACTGTTTTTCACTCACAGACTAATGGTCAATCAGAGAGGACTATTCAGACATTAGAGGATATGATATGAGCTTATGTGTTAGAATTCAAAGGCAATTGGGATAATCATTTGCCATTAATGGAATTTGCATTTAATAATAGCTATCACTCCATCATTGGCATGGCACCATATGAAGCTTTATATGGCAGGAAATGTATAAGTCCAATTTATTGGGATGTTGTTGAAAGGATGAGACAGTTAGAAGGTCCCAAAATGGTACAGGATATAGTGGCCAAAATCCAAGTAGTCAAAAGATGTTTGCAAGCTACTCAAGAAAGGCAAAAAGTATATGTTGATAAACATAGACGAGAAATGAAATATCAGGTTGAAGATAAAGTATTTTTTAAAGTTTCACCATGGAAATGCATTATTAGGTTTGTAAACAGGGAAAGTTGAGTCCAAGGTACATTTGAGATCATAGAGAGAATTGGGCCTTTGGCATATGAATTGGCATTTCTAGTAGAATTATCTAAGCTGCATGATGTGTTCTATGTTTTATGCTTCAAAGGTATCAGTATGATCCTAGCCATGTATTATCAGAGCTAGAGATTGAATTGTCTAATGATATGACTTATCATGAACAACCAATTGAAATTCTTGATCAACAACTAAAACAGTTAAAGAATCAAGTGATATCTATGGTTAAAATGAGATTGAGTGATCACTCACCTAAGGAGGCCACTTGGAAAGTAGAGGAACACATGAGACGACAATATCCCTATATATTCTAAAGTTCTAGTAAGAAAAAAAATTACGAGAACAAAATTTCTATAAGAGGGAGAGAATTGTAACATCCGTAACCCAAATCATATGCATTTTAATTATGTTATATTTGAGTATATGCATTGGATAAATAATTGATTAGGCAAGTGAATTAGAGAAACACGACGATGACAGTTGCACCATTACATTTGGGACACTTGAACATATATGTAATGTTTGTATGGTTGCATGGAAAATTATCTTATGTTGTGTGCATGTTATAGTATCATAAATAATGGTATTTTAGAGCATATTTAAATGTATAAGGAACATCTAGGGATTAAGAGATGGATGAAGGTGCTTAAGGAGTGAAGAAGAGGGACTAAAAGAGGAAAGTGAACTTCCAACCAATAGGAATGCACCACCATGATTTTGTCTTATTGTAATAGGCTTACAAGTGTAATTTTTAACACTTTAGGATCAAAATTGAGGCGTTAGATGTGAGGAATAGTAGAAGAAAGAGGGAGCTAAGGAAGAAAGAAAGGAAGGAAGAAGAAAAAGAAGAAGAAAGAGAGGAAGAAGAGTGAGCTGCCTAGGAAAGAATCCTAAAGTTTTCTAATTTTGGGACATTAGGTAAGTTAATTTATCTTCTTTTAACACGAAATTAACCCCTCATGACATGTTAATCATACATGGTTAGTGAGAATTATGGAGTATTTGAGATAGAACTCTTGGATGGAAGTTGAAATTCAAGAGAACAAGAGCTGATTGTGTTGATTTTGCTGTTAGAGCAGAATTTTGTACCCACGATTCCATAACCCTATAAGAGGAAATATGGAAAGTGAAAAATATGAAATTTGTAGCTTTATGTCTCATATAAATGCATATGAAATAGTTTTGCTTGATTTTATGTGTGGGAGGAGATATGGCTCCTTCATTAGCCTGGTTCACAACTAACTGAAATGACCTCAGTCTTTCTATTTTCTTATATTTTGATGGCCTTATGTTCTAATTTTGACAAAGTTAAAAACATGAAATTTGTAGCTTTATATCCCCTAAAAATACCTGTAAATCAGTTTTGATTGATTTGTTGTGTGGAAAGAGATATGGCTCATTGATGGGGACTAACCCTGTACTTGGATGAAACCTCACCTTTCTTTTAATTCTGTTTTCCAAGAATTTGATGGCCATAGATTTAGAATTTAATGATGGTACAAACCTAAAAGTTGTGTTTTTATGTTTGATCTACATTCATGTGAAATATTTTTGCCAAATACAGCATGGTTGTTGAGATATTGTCCCTTCATCATGACTATTTGTCAATATGTTACAAACCTGCTCACCATTAGATTTGGTCCTTTGTTTTAGTGACTTTATAAACTGAATTAGAGAATGATTAAAGCATGAAGAATGGTCCTTTATATGTTTTGTAACTAATGGTAGATTATTATTGCAACTGGATTTGTAAAATTTGAGATGCATTTAAGAATGTAAGACTTACTCAGACTGAGATGACATTGCATCAGGGCATTGATATATATAGCCTCTGTGGCAATAAAATATAATAGCTTGTGTGGCAATAACATTAGATAGCTTGTGTAGCAATGATATCTATAGCTTGTGTTGTAATAAAATATAATAGTCTGTATGACAATAACATTCGATAGCCTGTGTGGCAATGATATCTATAGCTTGTGTCGCAATAAAATACAAAGCTTGTGTGGCAATAACATTCGATAGCCTGTGTGGCAATGATATCTATAGCCTACGTGGCAACAAAATATAACAGCCAGTGTGGTAATAACATTCGATAGCCTATGTGGCAATGATATATATAGCCTATATGGCAATAAAATATAAAACCTGTGTGGCAATGATATCTATAGCCTGTATGGTAATAAAATATAAAGCCAGTATGGCAATAAGATTCGATAGCCTGTGTGGCAATAATATCTATAGCTTGTGTGGCAATAAAATATAAAAGTCTATATGGAAATAACATTTAATAGCTTGTGTGGCAATGATATTTATAACCTACGTGGTAATAAAATATAATAGTATGTGTGGCAATAACATTCAATAGCCCGCGTGACAATGATATCTATAACTTGTGTGGCAATGATATCTATAACCTGCGTGGCAACAAAATATAACAACTAGTGTGGTAATAACATTCGATAGCCTATGTGGCAATGATATCTATAGCCTATATGGGAATAAAATATAAAGCCTGTTTGGCAATGATATCTATAGCCTGTATGGTAATAAAATATAAAGCCAGTGTGGCAATAAGATTCGATAGCCTGTGTGGCAATGATATCTATAGCTTGTGTGGCAATAAAATATAACAGTCTATATGGCAATAACATTCAATAGCTTGTGTGGCAATGATATCTATAGCCTATGTGGTAATAAAATACAATAGTATGTGTGGCAATAACATTCAATAGCCTGCGTGGCAATGATATCTATAGCCTGTGTGGCAACAATATTTATGGCCTATTTGACAACAAAAAATGAAAGCCTTTATGGCAGTGATATTGATAGCCTATATGGCATTTAAGAGTAAAAACTCTTTATTTCGTGCATGGATATGATGATGAGTTATTTATATTTAAATGTTGTTATGTTATTTGATATTGAAGTATCATTATGCATTTACTTACTAAGTATGTAAGCTAACTTCTTTTGCATTAAATTTTATTTTCGGAAAAGTAGACTAAAGATTGCGTCTAGTTACATTTCGAAATTGTTGTCTAGCAGTCTAATAGAGGTTGGGCTAGTATGCAGTCTATTAGTATTTTAGTTTGTTTAGTCGTGTATACTTTGTTGTAAATAGTTACGATGTTGTGAACAAGAAACATAGTGAAAAAAAAAATAATTGAAATCAAGTCTTTTAATGACAATGAATAGACTAATATAATTTTAAATGATTAGTAAATGGGATGTCACACATAATCATTTTGACATATGTTGTCCCTTGGCACCAAGAAGGGGGGTTGAATTGGTGTATAAAAATTTAAAAAACAAAGAAGAGGGGAAGAAGAATTAGTGGAATGGAGACAATGATTTATAGTGGTTCGGGCATAATTGACCCTACATCCACTCTCTAATTTACGAATTGGGTATTTCACTATCTCAAGGTGTTTTTAAGCTCACACCTAATTTGTACAACTTGTGTTTTGATGGCTCACACACAACCTTACAATAATATGTTTTTAGGCTAACACACAACCTCACTCAAATGTTTCACTAGGCTCATACTTAAACCTATCTTGAAGCGTTTTTATAGGCTAACACTACAACCTTACAACTTCGTGTTTAATGCTCAAACCTAACACTTACAATTTCATAAAGCAAATTGAAGAAAATGAGTAGCAAAGATTGAGAGCTTTTATGACTTGTAATAAATTTCTTAGCCACCTTATTTATGGATGTTTGGTGGAGTGTTTATACCCAAACTTCACCAAAGAGACATTGCAGATCATAGCTCATCAAATCTTTAAGACATGCTTGATAGATTCTGCATTAAATGCTTGACAGTCTCAATTTGCGGTAGCTACTACTCATTAACGATCGCAAAATCCAAATTTCTGAAGGAAAATCGCATTTGGATCTAACGGCTAGTCCACGTGGCAGCTTCTGATTAGTTTACTAGGAAAATATAGTCGTTGCCTTTTACCTACTTTTAGAAGTTGTGGTCGCAACCTTTCTTGTATAGAACGCGATAAAGGACACAAATTCTTCTGCCAAAAAATGGTTATATTTTTCTTCACGATTCGCAGTCGCTACCAACAAGATGCCTCCGCTAAATTTAACTTCCAAAAGTCTGCTGGAACACGTGTCATGTTGTGGCTGTGGACTTACTTCCTTATTAAGTCACTTCGAAATTCGCGATCACGACTGGGGCGTGACACTCACTGCGATTTCGTCTGTCAATTTTGGACTCCTTCATTTGGATGAATCGCAATCGAGAATAGCTCTATCATTTCACCTATCTGCTTTCTAGCAATGCTTCTTTGTAGATCGCGGTCATGAATACAAAGTAGTGGTCACGAATTATAAGTCATTTTTCATACTTGAATAATTTTTGAGCTACATCCAACTTCCAATTTAGATAAAACCTAAAGGCTGCAAAACAATACTTATTTGAAACATTAGACATAATCAATCTCCTTTGTCAAGATCAAAAGAGGTCCAAGACTTAGGGTTAACTACCCTAGTCCAATAATCTCCCCTTTTTTATTTTGACAACTTAGATTGATCCTAAGTAATAATAATGCAGAAAAAAAAAAAAAGAAAAATGAAGTTGGAGAGTAATATGATTCAATGAATACTTAAGACAAAAATTGGTAAGTATATCATTCATTCAAACAAGGTGAATTTAAAAACAATAAGTATGATGCTCCCCCTTAACTTATGCTATAATTTTTTAAATTGTGATATTCTCCCCCTTCCCCCTTAAGCTTAGATTCATACAATCTCTCCCCCTTTGGCAAGATGAAAAAGAGGGTGCATAAGGAGAAAAAAGTAAATTCATGCATAAGTATTGATAAGGAGCAAAAGTAAATATTTAAAAAGCATTCGATAATAATCACATAAGATCACAGTATAGCAAAGAAACAACTTTTATTTATTTATAACTGTGGGATCACAAACTTTTAAACATAAGGAAAAGAAAAAAGAAAAAATACAAAGAGATCCCTAAACTAGAAAGTCGTAGACTCATCATCACTAGAAGTGTCTTCAACTTGTGCAAGTGCTCACCCTCGGCTTCATCTCCATCTTCAACTTCATTTTCATTGTCATCTCCATCTTCCGTATCTTCGAATTCGGTGAAGTTCGAAAGACGACGAGAAGGAACTCTTAGTTTCTCTTGGAGATCCACCATATCGCTGTGAAGATGTGAAAGGAAAAGGAACCTTTGCTTCAACATCCTCATTAGTTTGTCTAATTTGTGATCTAAGGTGGCAAGAGACAACTTTGTCTTGGCTTTTGGTTGAGGAGGAGTAGGAGGGACTTGTGTTGTTCCTTCATCGATTTGAAGCCTCTTTCTTTTCGAAACTTGATAGGACTCCACTTTCTTTACCCCAACCATGCCAAGAGTATAAGTGTAAGTGTCCGGATGAATGGCCTTGGCGTTTATGAGATAGGGTAGATCGAGGAAGTTTTGAGAGGGAATGAGCTTCTTAGTGAGGAATTTTTCTTTCTCCTCATCAAGTGCTCTAATAAAGCGGTAGATGGTTGTAATGTGCGAGGATAGAAGAAACGGGTTTTTGGGTTTCGTACTTATGTGGATTAGTTGATCCACAATGTAGCAGTCAGTTTGGATAGGTTTGTTTTTGACAAGGCAAAATAAGAATGCCAATTCTTTTTGTGAAACCTTCTCATTCCCATCACCCCTCGCATTGATGGAGAAAGTGATGATCCGATAAAGGATCCACAAAGGCAAAGTTTTTATGTGTTTGGAGAGAGAAGAACAAGGGTCGTGTTTGGTTTCAATGGAAATCTTTGACCAAAATTCAGAGTAGATTACATCAAGTGCAGAGATGATGAAGGGTATGTGTTCTCCAACTTGTAAATTGAAAAGAGAAGAAAGTTGGTCGAAGGTAATGAAATAAGGGTCGCTAAAACCTCCAAATACTAACCCCTACTGTCTCACCCTTGAGTCGATTTTGCGACTTAATTGCACAGTGCACATAAATTCTCACACCACCTCCTCATACTTGGGTTCATCTCGAAAGATGAACTCGTTCCAGCCAAGATTGGATAGAAATGCATGGATTTCATCATTGAGACCCAAGGTTTCTAGCATGAAGGTGGAAGGAATCTTGTTAGGGACAATTACCTTGGAAGAGTTTGCCTTGTATCTTTCTTTCTCTTCCTTGGTTATGCCCTTCATGAGGTGGAGGGCAGGAGGTGCAAAGGATTGAGCTACTGCTTTGCTCTTATCTACTTTAGAGAACTTCTTTGGAGCCATTGCAGAAAATGAAGATTGCTTGGGAGAAAATGAGAGAATTTTAAAAGAGAGTGAGAATGTTTGAGTGTTGTGAGAAAAACACTATTAAAGGGGGTATTTATAGGCTTGAATGGGTATGAAAACGATAACAAATGACTAGAAATTGATTAAATGAAGGGTTGGAAATGGTTGGCCATCAAATCACATAAATGTGAGGCAGTTACTCAAATTCGCATCCACGAAAATGGAAGTCGCGACTGCGAATTCCGGAAAATGTGAGTAACAGATAAATTTTCCTCAAAAGTACGCGTTGCAACGATCAGAATTTTGAAATTAATGATCAAAATTCATGGTGAAGAGAAAGTTCGCGATCGCAAATTGACATTTGACAACCGAGAGAAATTGACTTGTAATTCGTGACTGCGAAAAAGGAATAGTGACCGCGAATTGTGAGTCAACAAGAATAAGAATGAAACCTTTTTGAAAAACCTGTAATCCCCTAGAAATAAATAATAAAGCCTTTCATAGCAATCATCAATCACACATATATCATATTTAAACATAAGATCAAAAAAGAATTTTCACTTGAGGGAGCTTCAATTAAGTGATACGAATAAGGTTGGATTAGATTCCTTACCCGTATAATTGAGAATAGTTGCCCAGATCTATCAAAACAAGTATTGGAGTTTTGATCTTCAAATCCCAACTAGACCTCTAGAAAACTTGTTTCTAGCAACCTAAGTTATAAAGATTCAAAGTTGTGTTAACCCAAATCCTAAATCAACT
>CATIWR010013694.1:0-39058 GCA_949677035.1 Omphalea diandra | reverse complement strand
TTATATATTTTATGAAAATTACTTTAATTATGGATGAAGAATTTAATTTTATGAAAATTAAATATTTTGGGCATAGATTTTAATTATAGGAATTTTGATTATTATATTAATATCATTTTGATTATTATATTAATATTATTTTGATTATTATTATCATTAAATTAAAATAAAAAAAAATGAAAAAAGTAAAAAAAAAAAAAAGAAAATAACACATTTTGGCCAAAAGATTCCAAAACGCCAAAATGAGGGCAAAATTATCTTTTCATTTCCAAACTCATGAAAACACCCCAATTTGGGGTGTTTCAATATGTTGGTTTGTATGAGTTTGGGAACGTTTACCAAAACCTTTCAAACCACTTCATTTTAATCTAATTCATTCTATCCAAACATAAAATTATTTTCTAAACTAATTCATTCTATTATAAACCTTCAATCCAAACAAGCCCTTAGACATGGTTTTGGTCTATGTTGCACGAAGGTGAAAATGGAAATCAAAAACCATGAAACCTAGAAACGGAAATGATAAAATGGTATTTATAAAAAATATAGAAAATGGAAACGTGGGAGAAATACGAAAATATTAAAAATATAAAAGCAAATATATAAATATTAAAATATAAAAAAATTTATAAATACTAATATTATATATAAATATTTAATAATATTATTTATTAAAAATATAATTTACAAAATAAATATTAAAAATAACAAATCAAGTTTTTTTAAAATAAAGAAAAATAAATATCACAATTTTCTAATAATAATTAATCTTAAATAGTATATGAATTTGATATCTTTTAAATTATATTTTGATATTATTTTCTTATTTAGGAATTTAATGGATTTTTTAATTTTTATTTTAATATTATTTTCTTATTTAGAAATTTAATAAGTCTTTTTTATTCTTAATAGGCATTTTTATTCTTAATTAGTTATAAATGTTTTTCTTTGTTTTCTTTTTTTGGTTTAGAAAATGCGTTTTCAATTTTACTATATTATGGAAACGTGCTCAAAACGTTTTCGATAAATTTCTGTAAAATTTCAGAAATGACAGTTTCAAAATGGATAAACGTTAGCATAGTAAAGTTTTCACACAACGTAGATTTTGATAATACAAATATTAAAAAGATTATACTATTATCGAATCTTTAACTTACATCGCTCACTCTCCATATGCACTTTCCCGTGATACTATGCCTCATGTGCATGATTCATGGCAATGTTAAGAGGCTAAATGCATCCTGACGCCTCTCTGTTATGGTTATTTCTGCTATTGGGTCTCTGAATTTTTATTCATTAACATTACGCTCTAAACTTTTATTTTTAGCTGATTTGACCCTATTTTAACATTAACTTCACGACAACATTAAAAAGGCACAATATGCGCTGTTAAAATCGCGTGATAACAGGGATGAAGTCTAACTGGAATCATTTTTACCATTAAGTGCTCATATTTTTTACCCATGTATATTTATATTATTTAAATTTTATTTTAATAAATTTTATAAAATTTTAAAATATATTTTGAATTTAAGAAAGAGAAAATTATTTTAAAAATAAATTAATTTTTTATCAGAAAACTATTTTTTATTGATTGATTTTTCTAAATGTGCTAAACATTTCAAAGAATATACAAATAATTTTTTATCAAATAAAAGAAGCATTTTTTCAATTGAAAATATTAATATTATATTTATATTTTTAATTATTCATAGTATATAATAGATATTCAATCATCGGATTACTAAACTATCAATAAAAATAAATACAAATTAAACGTCTAGTAATTTTTGCTATTTTTTATTCGATTCAAATTTAATTGGATTGAAATTTAAACATTTTAAATAGGCTTAAAAAAATCAAATATTCTCATAATATTATCCTAATCTTATATTCAATATTAATGAATCAATTATCCTAATTTTTCATATAGTACTTTACAATAGAATTTAAAATTCTCATTATATAAAATATCATCTCATCAAATAAAAGAAAATGATAAAATTTTAAATTATAAATAAATATCTCTATTTAAAAATTAATTCAATAGCATATTGTTCTTTAATACATCGAATGTAATTCACATATAATGAAAATAAATCTCTTTCTAAATAGTAAATAAAAAATTTAAATATATAAGTATAAAAATATTATGAATTTTCTAATGAGTATTTGAGCACCAGTGTTTCACTACCTGAGTATGAGTGTTTCAATTTTAAAGATGACATAAAAAGAATGGTATATGAAATATATTTAACAATAAGACTAAGTTTTATTTTTGATATGATTTGCCAAAAATAAATAGAATAAAATAAAATAATAATATTATATATAATAACATATAAAAAAATTTATTAACATTACCATAACAAGAAGAATGATTTTAGATAGAGGGCATAGAGTGTTTAGTAATTATTATTTATGTGAAAAAAATATTTAAGATAATTTTATACTTAATTTCCAAGTAATAATTATATATATTTATATAGATTTGGATCAATGGAATTTTTCACTAAATTTAAATATTTTAACTAGATTAAATTATTTGAAAATTTTAAAAAATTATATCTTATTTTGACTTAATTAAATTAATCATTTTTTGTTTAACTAAATGGACTAAACTAATTCAATAGCATATTTCAAAATAAAATCAATAGCATATTATTATTTAATGTATCGAATATAATTAGTATATAATGAAAATAAATCTTTTTTACATAATAATAATAATAAATTGAACATATAATTATATCTTAAAAAAAAAGAATCTACTTCTAAAACATACTTGAAATCTTTCAAAAAAAAAAAAAGAATGCGTTTTTCATTAATATTGTCGTGAAGCTGCTATTAAAATAGGGTTAAATCAACTAAAAATAAAAGTTTAAGCATTTAATGTTGACGAATAAAAGTTTAGGGATTTAATAACAAAAATGATCATAGTAAAAGGGCCATACGATATATTTAGCCATATTAAGATGAAAGGAAAGTGGAGAGAAATGTTTAAAAACGTGTCCTTTTTATTTTGCTTGCTATTTATATTTTTTTCAAAGGAAAGGAAAAGAAAGTGTAATTACTTTTCTTTATTCTCCTTTTATTATATTTCAAATTTGAGTGTCAAAAATTTGAATTTATAAAGAAGAAAATTAATATTATTGTTTAGTCATTTTTACTCTCAAAATTTTCATGACAACATAATATAATGTGGTCATTTGTTATTAATGTCTTTTTATACAATTAAAATTTGGTTCTTTTTTCTCTATTTCATCCAAATGATAGTATTATTTTTTTTTACTATACAATTTGTTAAACTTAATAAGATGAATAATTTTTTTTTTCTTTCATAAGAAATGTTAATTTTCTCTTTTTATTTTTTATCGTATAATTAAAAATAGTATAATTAATATTGAAATTATTTAGTAAAATATAAGATTACAACTCAAATATTATAAAAAAATATCAATAATATGAAAAATAATTGAAAAATTTTCAACCACATAATTTAGACAAAGTTCTCGAAGAGTTTGTCACTAGGATAACAGGGCGGATTCAGGATTGGTATGAAGTTTTGGATGAATATTCAAAGCTGAGATTAGTTCAAAGTCCCGGTGCAGCGGAATTCTTGGGGATGTTTTATGCAGAGTTCGTAGGAAAGCCCCAAGAGGCGACATACATAATTAGGAGAGAATTCTTTAACATGAGATGTTGTTTCTTGATAAAAAAAGGATTTAGACTTGCATTATTAACGGATGTCAAAGAGGTATTACCAACTAGGGGGTTGGGCAAGTCCAGACCTAAAGGAGGCTTTTATCACATCTCTCTCAGATCTTCTCTCTGCTGCTATACACCAGATCATAACCTTTGGGGAAATGTATCAACTAATGATCCAAGGACTAGAAAAGTTATGCAGTGAAAGGAAGGTAATTAAGCAAATGATGGACCGCCAGAAGAATCCCTCGTTGAAGTAGTCTTGTAGAAGGTATGATCTCCTAATCAAATGCAAGGGAGAAGGGAAAGATCACTGCTATTGTCCATCCAAAAAGAAGAAACACTTCTTCAAGGTGAAACGTCCAAAAGAAAGTCCTAAGAAGAGATGAAAATTCTTCAAGAGAAAGAATTATAGAGGGTACAGGAAGTCCAATAGATGTTATCTGTGCGGGAAGAAAGGGCATTTTTCCAAAAATTGTCTAGACAAGTCAAAGCAAGTCGCACGAATGATCCAACAAATCCAAATCTCTACTAAGCTCAACTTGGATGATGCAGATATTGAATCCTTGCTTTTAGTAGAAGACGAAGCTTCTCCATAAATTGTATTTGCTATACATAAACAATCATCCTCTGATAAAGAAGACAACTATCATAGGCTTTTTAACAATCATGTTACGGTCTCTTTAGCTGGTCTCCAAGAGGAAGTTAAGTCAGAGGCCCAGCCTGTTCCTTTAGCGTTCGTTCATATTCTGTCAGACAAGTATGCCAAGCCCATTAAGGCTGTGTCTTTTATCAATACTGGGGCTCATTTATCCATGATGAACCTAAGGGTTCTGCCATCTCACTACTGAAAGCCCTACAAGAGAAGTATTTTATGGTTGCTAATGGAGAGGTATTCCATGCAAGCCTAATTACCACAAAAGCCCATCACTGTACAATTCTTTCCTAGATGCAAGATCCATTCCAGGTTATCGAGCTCGTCCTTACCAAATAAGGACCTCGTGGTTGGTTTTGATCTTTACTGGAAGTTGGCAAAGCTTAGGGTCCTGCCCATGGGCCTTAAATATAAATGTTACTTCCAGTCATTTGCTACAGTCACATCTCTCTTTCCGGCCTTATGTCTTTCAACCTAAATTCCTCTTACTATCACAGACATAACCCAAGAACTGCAAGCTCGCTATTGTGCAAAAAGTCATATAGCCTTCTTACCCAAAAATCCAAAACCTTTGTGGAAGAATCCTGACTTCTTCATAAGCTTACCTTTCAAGTTTAATGAAGACATTAATCCCACAAAAGCCACTCATCCTTGCATGAACTCGGATGACCTAGCCTTATCTTACCAAGAGTGTTTTAAACTCCTAGCCCAAAGGCTGCTTAAGCCCATAAACTCAAATTGGGCTTGCCAGACCTTTTATGTTAGCAAGAGATCTGAACAGACCAAAGACAAATAAGAGGCTAGTTATTGATTATCAGCCACTAAACTACTGCCTAAAAGATGACAAGTTCCCTCTGCTAAAAATTTCCTCACTGTTTATTCCTTTGTCGTAGGAAAATGTCTTTTCAAAGTTCGATCTCAAAGTTGGCTTTTGGCAATTAGGAATCCAGCTGGAGGATAAGTCCAAAACTGTTTTTTGTATTCCTAACAAACATTATCAATAGACCGTAATGTCTTTCAGTCTAAAAGTGGCCCCTTCGCTTTTTCAAAAGGCGATGATGTGGATCTATGAACCTTAGCTTCACAGTGCCCTAATTTATATTGATGACATTCTACTTTTCTCTTCAGATATGAAATCTCATCAAAAGATATTGCGATAGTTCATTGATCTGATAATGCAATATGGGATTATGCTCTCACCATCAAAGATGTATATTGCAAAGACAAAAATTGAATTTCTCGGCATGGAATTCGAAAATGGGCAATTCAAACCTGGGCCACACATAATAACATAACTGTTGAAATTTTCAGATGAAGATCTCTCAAAAAATTAGATCCAACAGTTCTTGAAAATTGCAAATTATCTTAGGGATTTTGTCCTTCACTTTACGCATCATGCTTGTCCTCTTCAGTAATTATTAAAAAAGGAACCACCGTCGTGGGGCACGTGTCATACACAAGCAGTACAGGCCATAAAACAAAAGATGCAAAATTTGCCACTTCTCAAGATTCCCTCTACTGGAAAAAGGATCCTTCAGACTGATGTCAGTGACAACTACTGGGGGGCCATTTTACTAGAAGAAAAGGACGACAAAACGAGAATATGCGCATATGCTAGTGGAGCCTTTAATGAGTCAGAAAAACACTACCACTCCATTTTCAAGGAAATATTAGTTGTCAAGAAAGGGATAAAAAAGTTTGAATTCTACCTAATTGGCCATCACTTCACTGTCCTCATAGACTGTTCATCTTTTCCGCGGATGCTTAAATTCAAAGGGAAAACAGTTCTTCACCCACAGCTGTTAAGGTGGAAAGACTGGTTTAGTAAGTATAGTTTTGATGTGTAACATATAAAAGGGGATGCCAATCTCATCCTAGACTTACTATCCATACCTCAATCCATTTCTTTGATCACAACACACCATACCATCCCACTACTTTTCATGGCTACCTCGTCCTCCTCATCCAACACACAACAATCCTCAGTTTTAGGACCTTTTAGAGAAGGCTATCTCAAAATAGGCCTTCCCCCAAAAGTCCAACTACCTACCAGCCATACAAAGATCTCCTAGATTGCCATGGAACAATTGGTCATTTATCAGACTGCTCTTCTCAGAGCATGTGGTCCTATTTTCATGGAGATCTTGACTTTCCATCCTTCTTATCCATTCCTCAAGGTTTAAACCTTTATGGATTTCATAACAACCAAAAACGGAGGATGGATATGGCCTGATGAGTTACTTACGTTCCTATGGTATTTCTGCCACCTATATACCATTGTAGTCGAGGTTTGACCTTATCTGGTTGATCTAAACAAGGAAAGATGTTATAATCCTCATCCCATCACATTTCTAGAATGGTTCCAGCCTATGTCACGAAGGATTGACTCTCTCAAGTCAAGGTTCCAGCAATCCGAGCCTCAAACAACTCTCCACAAAAGGATTATTTACACCCTGCATTGGCCTTACTTTATAGGACCATCAGGAAATTCCTCTAGGCCAATGGCAAGCTACCACACTTATAAAGAGCAATAGTTTTCTCTATGGACTGATGCTCTTCATCAACACAAGGAATTACATGAGTTTCAAGGATTTATGTATGGTCGAAACCAGATTGTTCCAAAAGAAATATGGCCAAGCCTAGCTGAAGATGCCCCATGGGACTTTCTACCTACAGGTTACCAAAAGAAACTCAAAGAAGCTAGTGATGAATGAGGACGTCTCTCCAATTATTCCTACCTCAAAGATGATCTCACTGGTGACCGATATACTCTAGAAGAGTACTCACAAGACCCCTATGAGATCACTTATGACACCTATATGAAATACCACCATGATGAAGATGAGATAGAACACATATAATCTCACAGAAAAGAAAAAGACTATGAGAACATGAATCTTTTTCCATCACATGAGCTAATGAGAAGATAATGGTGTCAAGTCCTTATAAATAGTGATGGTGTCAGTGTCTTTGTAAAAAGTAAGTGGTATCATTGTCTTTATTAAAGGAGTGTTTGTATTCTAAAGTAAAGGTGTTCCTCACCTTACTTTAGACATGTGAGTCTTTCAATTATTGTTAGCTTTCTAGATCGGATTAGATTCGATCTTATCGTTTCCTCTCCCTATATAAGGAGAGGCCTTCCATTGTAAAAAATCAGAAACAGTTTGGCAATAAACTCTCTTTGTTCAATGCATACTATGTGTCACTAAATCTCTTTGGCCTGAGGTCAACATGAGTACTACTTTCATTCTCCTAATCTCTTGTGTTCTTATGTTCTGAGTCATATCTTCCATGGGTGGCATACTAAGAGGACTGTGGAGCTCGCACGAGTATAAAAGCAAAAAGGACAGTGGCTTGTTGGCTAAGATGATGTCATGTTTGCCATAGTCATAAGTGCTAATATACTTGTGATAAGACGGGTTAGTTTGTTGTTGTTCATAGTCATACCAATTGAATAAATTAAAATTATTAATAAATCAAATCAATTTGAATCGAATTAATTTAAAATATATGTATAATTTAATTAAATCAAATTGAAATAAAACTGAACCAACTCAAAATTTTATAAATTCTGCTTAGTTTGATTTATAGATATTTAAATTTTAGTTTATTCAAATTTTTCAAAAGATTTGATTTGATTTTAAAAATATAAAATTTAATTTATTTCATTTTAATAAACAACTAAATCGAATAAATTGAATCAACTAAATGCTCACCTCTTATTGTAGTTAAGTGGCAAACATTTACCTCTACAAGAAGAGATTCAAACTCTAAGTTACTCCTTTACTATTACAAATTGATATATATATATATTCATATTAATTAAAATATATAAATATTTTATATTTAATATAAATGTTATTGCATTATTAACTAGATATATAAGATGATCAATATATTTAGTGTGTAAATAAAATTTTTTTCTATAGGTTTTGACGTACTCATTCTCAAGGTTGATATGTATTTTGAAGTAACAAACAATTTCATTGTATCTAATGAATTAAATCTTTTATTTTATTGATTTTGTTGTATTCTTATGCATATTCTATATTAGATATATTTGTTCTAGAAAATAAATAATGTAATATAAAATAATTATATGAAAAATAAAAATGTTAATATAAGATTTAAAAAGCAATAAATTCAATTCAATATAACCCAACACAATCACAATAAGAAATGAAAGAGGTAATATAAATTAAGAAACAATAATCAATAATTAGATAAAAAATAAATAAGAAATATATAATCCAACAGAGATTTTATGGTCAAACAATGTAATATTTCTTTAAATTGAAGCATTTAAGTGACTTTTTTTTCTTAAAGTTGAATGGTGAAATTTGTTGGCTTACTCTTTATACATCTTAATACTACCCAAATAAATATAGGTTGGACTTAATTATATATAAGGCCCGGTTTGGCCCTTAAACCAAAACAAGATGACAAGATCAACTCGTCCCAAAATAAGGCCAACAAGCTCACAAGTCAATATGGATCGGCTCATATAAGAACGCTCAGCCCATGACTTATCCTAATCAGGAAGAAGTGAATTTTCAGCAAGAAACAACAGTCCTAATTAAGAAGAAATCAAAACGTTACGTGTATAACTCTTTCAAATGCACAAACCATTTCAACTAATATATTAAAGAGTAGAAATCATTCCTGCAAAGACTAATTTTCACAAGTACCAAAAAATTAAAATTTCTTATTATTTAGCAACCGAATAATGAATAACAATAAATTTTAAATTTTAAAATAAATTAAAATAGAATTTAAATGAAGAAAACTCTAATTTAAAATGACTTTAAGGGAATTTGGGTTACGCCACAACACTTCCATAATTATACAAAAAATTTTATTTCTCAAGTGATTGAATGATCCTTAAAGATGGATTTCTTAAACTACTCAATAATCTTTTCTCAAGCAAAATCGAGTCTACTACTGTTAAGATTATGTTTATTCTCATGGTCACAAAACTCAACAACAATACATTAATTTCTATGAATATCCCTTTTAAAATCTCTAGAGATAAATCTTATTCTCATGATATCAATGCTCTAGTTCAATGTATTATGACTAACTCTAGACTTCTATTCTCGCTCCATGATCTAGGATCTCAACCCTTAAATATATATGATCATTATACATTCAAGTAAACTAAACTCAAACACATTAAATTAATGAAAGTCAACACTTGAAAATAAAATTTCTTTATACAATCATAAAAGAAATGTTGGGCTTTCATTCTAATCCCTAAAATAAAAGAATTAGTTCATTCTAAAAGAAGAAGATTAAACAAAATTGAAGGAACCCATTGAATTAGAAGAAGAATCCCTAAAAAGAATAATTTTATCCTAAAGAATGAATCTTAAAGAAAACTCTCTTAATCTTTCTAAATTTCTCTCACAAATTCGAGTAGATTTAGATCTAAATTTTCCTCTCAAAAGCTGTTTTTTTTCTCTCCAGAAATAATCCCTAAACTAGGTCTTTTTTCTCTGTTTAAAAAGTAATCCTCTTCATGCATTTAGCGTTCTGTCATGACCGATCTGCATGGCACGATGCATGGGTCGTGCCACTGCTCATGCACTTAACTGTTGTCGTGATCATGTGCTATTGACTAGTCAACTTTGTGTTCTTTGTATAATCCAATGCATGAGTCACGCAATAGCCTATGCAACAATACTGGAAACTACAATTTAATTTATTTTTAAGAGACTCTTATGCAAATATAAAAGAGACATAAATTAACTTATTCTAGAACAAAAATACTCAGAAAACAATAAAAAATTTATAATTCCTAACCTAAAATTATATACTAAAAGAATTCAAGTCACCATGTCATTAAAAATTTGTTATGTGTAAAATTCTTGCAAATGCACAAATCTTTTCAAGTAATACACTGAAGAGTATAGATCATTCTCACAAAAACTGATTTTCACAAGTACCAAAGAATTAAAATTTCTTATTATCTAGCAACTGAATAATGAATAATAATAAATCTAAAAATTTGAAATTCTAAACTAAATTAAAACAAAATTTAAATGAAGAAAACTTTGATGTAAAATGACTTTTAGGGAATTCGGGTTATACCACAATACTTCCACAATTACACAAAAAATTTTATTTCTCAAGTGATTGAATGATACTTAAAGATGGATTTTCTAAACTACCCAATAATCTTTTTTAACCAAAATCGAATTTACTATGCTGAGATTATGTCTACTCTCGTTGTCACAAAACTCAATAACAATGCATTTATTTTTATAAATATCCCTTTGAAAATCTTTAGAGATTAATCCTA
Organism: Omphalea diandra; assembly: GCA_949677035.1. NCBI lineage: Eukaryota > Viridiplantae > Streptophyta > Magnoliopsida > Malpighiales > Euphorbiaceae > Omphalea > Omphalea diandra. The sequence goes on along the minus strand of CATIWR010013694.1, from coordinate 28,397 downwards.
CTCTCGTGGTATCAATTTTCTAGTTCAATGTGTTATGACTAACCCTAGACTTTCATTTTCGCTCCATGATCTAGAATCTCAACCCTTAAATATATGTGGTCATCATACATCCAAGTAAACAAAACTCAAACACATTAAATCAATGAAACTCAATACTTGGAAATAAAATTTCTTTATATAATCATAAAGGAAATGTGAGGCTTTCACCTTAATATTCCTAAAATAAAAGAATTACTTCATTCTAAAAGAAAAAATGAAACAAAATTGAAGAAACTCATTGAATTAGAAGAAGAATTCTTAAAAAGAATAATCTTGCCTTAAATAATGAATCTTAAAGAAAAACTCTCTCAATCTCTCCAAATTTCTCTCACAAATTCGAGTAGATCTAGATCCAAATTTTCCTCTCCAAAACTGTTTTTTTTTCTCTCCAGAAATAATCCCTAAACTAGGTCTCTTTTTATGTTTTAAAAGGAATCCTCTTCTTGCATTTAACATTTTGTCCTGACCAATCTGTATGACCCGATGCATGGGCCATGGCCCATGCATTTAACTGCTGTTGCGATCCCGCACTACTGACTAGTCAACTCTGTGTTTTTCGTATGGTCTAACGCATAGGCCACACAATAATCCATCCAACAGTACTAGAAATTGCAATTTAACTCATTTTTAAGAGATTCTTGTGCAAACATAAAAGTGACATAAATTAACTTATTCCATAATAATAATACTTTTAAAACAATAAAATATCTAATTCCTAACCTAAAATTATATACTAAAAAAATTCTTATCACTAAGTCCTAATTCTCATCAGCATATTAGACTTTCAATTGTATTAGGAATTCAAATTGATTATCGGATCAAACGAGTCCAACAACTGTACTAAGCAATAGCTCGGTCATACCAGCTCGATCATTCATTAACTGCTTTTGAGATGGAAATTGACTCGAACTTAGGGGGAACATTAAAAACATGTACCAAGTTAATCTATCTCATACATCAATATTATGCTAAGTGTATCGAGCTAATCTACCTCATACACATATCAATGAAATCAATGCTATGCAAAGTGTACCAATATAATCTACCTCGTACACGTATCAACATCAATACTATGAAAAGTGTACCTATCTAATCTACCTTATACACATATCAACTACATCATCCTAAACCTTAATGAAAAAAGTGTTAAACTAATCTATCTTGCACATCAATGAAAAAAGTGTCGAGCCAATCTATCTTACATATAAAAAAAGTGTCAAGTTAATCTATCTATAAAAAAAGTGTCGAGTTAATCTATCTCGCATATTAATAAAAAGTGTCGAATTAATTTGTCTCGTACATCAATATTATACAAAGTGTACCGAGCTAATCTACCTCGTACACATATTAATGACATCAATATTATGTAAAGTGTATTGATCTAATTTGCCTTGTACACATATCAACATCAATATTATGAAAAGTGTACCAAACTAATCTACCTCATACACATATCAATTACATCATCCTAAACCTCGATAAAAAGTGTCGAGCTAATAAAAAAAGTGATGAACTAATCTATCTCGCACATCAATAAAAAGTGTCAAGCTAATCTATCTTGCACTTGCACATGAATAAAAAGTGTCGACCTAATCTATCTCGCACATCACTGAAAAGTGTTGAGTTAATCTCTCTAGCACATCAATGAAAAAAGTATTGAGCTAATCGATCTAACACATCAATGAAAAAGTATTGAGTTAATCAATCTTGCACATCAATAAAAAGTGTCAAACTAATTTATCTCGCACATCAATAAAAAATGTCGAGCTAATTTATCTCACACATCAATGAAAAAATTATTGAGCTAATCTATCTCGCACATCAATGAAAAAAGTGTCGAGTTAATTTATCTAGCACATTAGAGAAAAGTGCCGACTAATTTATCTCGCATATCGATGAAAAAGTGTCAAACTAATTTTTCTCGCACATCAATGAAAAGTGTAAGCTAATCTATCTCGCACATCAATGAAAAGTGTCGAGCAAGGCTTACAACAAGTTGAATGGTTTGTGTCAATGATGCTGAGCCAAGTCCAGCCTTTCATAGCAGTGGGCCTAGCCTATTTTAATGAGTGTAGTATCGTAGTTTTCTAATTAGAGTTATCTTTTTTATAGAATAAGGGATGAGCTTAAAAATCATTTATATAGGCCAAGCCAATATTAGCCTTTTAGCTGAGAGTCCATTTTAGATTGAGCTAAGTCTTTCATAGGAGTGGGTCTAGCCCATTTTAGTGAGTGTAATATTACATCCTTTTAATTGATAAGGGATACGTATATTATGTACTCTTGACCACTATGCATCATGCACTCCAAATTAAAACTCATCGTTTACTTAAATTTTATCCTCTATCACACGTGTAACTGGATATCCTTAACCATATGCGCTCTTTTACAAGTTTCACAGTATAAATCTCTTTTTTTTCTTATTTTTTTGATTTTTTCTCTTCATTATTATAATAAATCGATACAATGTTTATTCAGATTTATTATTATTATTTAATTTGATTTAATTTTAATTTTAAAAATTTTATTTTCATATAAAAATTAAATAAGTTAAATTTTTAGAAATAAATGAATATGATAATTTAAAAAATTAATATAAACACCAAAATCAAAACAAAAAACTTATAAATTAACAACAACGTATCTTTAATCAAAAGCAATGTATATAGAATAATAAAAGTATACCTGAAATGAAAAATAATGTAACTATAATATAACACTAATGTACTTACAGTATAAAGTCAATGTATCTTTTTTATAATATTAATGTATTTTTATATCAAATGTTATATATTGCGATTTCAAATTAATGTACCTATATTTCTAAATTAATGTACTTATAACATAACACAGATGTACCTAATTAATGTATTTGTAATACAATGCAAATATATTTAGATATTTGAATAATGGATCTCAATTAAAAACATAATGTAGTTAGAGTAATAATAATATTGATAGGGCTTTTTTATTTAATATTGCATTATTGATGATTATTATCTTTTACTATAATAAGTACAGAAGTTTTCCATGTAAAAAAGAGAGAGTGAGGGAGCAAACCGTTGGCGGGTATTATGTCTGTTCATTTTTAATCCAACCAATAAAACTCCGCTACGCTTCTTCTCTCTCTGTGCTGCCATCGCTATATATTTAGATAGAAAGAGTGAGAAATTCGTTGAATTTCCAAACTTTCCTGCATTAAGGAGAAAAGAGAAGAAAAGAGAAGGTCTGCTTTACTGATACTTGTCCAAATCTTTTTGAAGTTTCTTCTGTTTGAATTCACTTTCTAGGCATTAGTTAGTTGAAGGCTCTGTGCGATATCATGATGTTCTTTTTCAGTGTATGAATGTGGTTTTCTTGTTCTGGTTCTTATTATTTGTTTAGTTCGAATTAAATTACTGCTTCATTTCTAGTTGGCAGTTAGTTAGCGGTGCTTTTTATATGGTAATTGGATGTGAAATTTTAGTCCAATTGGAAATTTGAGTTATTTAACAATTTTTAATTGATTGACTGGAAATTTCAATTCCATAAAACTTATACTGGACAATAATATAAGCTGAAGAAGATATTAGGGTTTTACTTGAGTTAAAGGCATAATATTCACAGTTCAAATTTTGAATACCAAGTGGAGATGACTTGATTTTTTTTTTTTTTATAACAATGATTAAGTGTCCATGTGTTTGGAGTTGCTGTGTCTGTCACTGGGCTGGAATCTCTGTTGCGACTTTTGAATCATGATTTGACACTGGTTTTGCTGTTGTAGACGTGATGTTCGCTCATGTTTTTTTTTATTCCTTACCTGCTAAATCTAAATTGTTCCATTACTTTGCTTGTTTTGATTCTTTAGTGCCTTCTAGTGATCTGAATTTCTTACTGCAGAACCACATTCATGGCCTACTGGTATAGACTAAATTAATTCTGATTAATCAAATCATTGGATTTCATTAATTAAGCCATCTGCACTTCTTAGGACTGTTGTACTCTTTTTACTTATTGTTGTTGCTTAGCTCTATTTCTATGTGAAATTTGATATTTGGGTTTTGAGTCGTTGCTTTATAATTGCTGTGTCAGAGAACATGTTAAATTTCACTTTTTAACATTTTTCTTTTCCTGCAGAATAGGAGGGAGAAAGTATATTGCTAGCTCTAAAATGGCTTAAGAAACTTCTCCTGGTGTGGATTCATCTAGGCGGCGTTCAGGTCTGTTGAGAGATCAGGTCAAGCTTGTTAAAAAGAAGGATGCTGATTGCTATGAGATTGCACCAATTGAAGATACGCTGTCATTTGAGAAAGGTTTCTTCATTGTAATCCCAGCATGCCAGTTGTTGGCTCAAAAGAATGATGGGATAATATTGGTTGGAGTAGCAGGTCCATCCGGAGCTGGAAAGACTGTGTTCACAGAAGAGGGCTGAACTTTATGCGCGCATTACAATGGACAATTACAATGATGCTAGTCGGATTATTCATGGCAACTTGGATGGTCAAGTTTTCAGGTTCATTCAATCTGCTTAATGGTAGTTAGAATAGTCAATGAAGTTTATCGGTACTTATGACCTTCTAAATGACTCTCTTTTAAGCAATTTTTTGGGTATATTTAGGATAGTCTGTCTCTTCTTTGGTCATAGTTAGCCTGTAATTTCATCTGGTAATTTGCTCTATTTTAATTATTGAATATCAAGGTCAAATTAAATAATTGGCCATTGCATCTAAACATGTAGTGCTTTCAAACATACTAATAGGCAAGAGCTCACTCTGCTTCTGACAAGTGGTTGCCTTTGTTGTAGGGATCCCTTTTTGAAGGATGATTAAAAGACGATGAAATCTTTTAACTTTCCGTGCTAAAAATTGCTACACAGACTGATAATAGGGATTGAAGTTATGGTATTCAGAGACTGAGAGGGTTCTTGTACTATCATTATTTGCTTATACATTGCTGGTGTGGTAGTGAATCAGATGCGGATCGTGGTTAGCAGAAAATCTGTAACCATAATAGAAGCAGTCTAGGCATGTGTAAGTTTGAGGGTTATTCATGTTAAGATATAATGAAATAACAAAGATCTACTTTTATTTGGCAAGTGGTGAAAGATAAGAATTGACATCACAATGACTAAACAAAAAAAAAAAAAAAAGGGAAGATGCAGAATGCAAGCATCTCTACAAGGAAATGTTTAGCCTCTGGAGGTATTACATTTAAGTCTAATATATAATACTGCTGGGAGTTTCAAGAGCTCTAAGTAGAACTTTGGGAAGATTAGTTATTCTTAGATATGAAGCTCATATTGTTGGGGTCATAATTTTCTGGCTGCATTAACACACAAAAAAATCATGAGAACATAAGTAAAATTAGAATGGTAGCTTAGAAATCTTCTTATGTTGATTAAACTTCTTTTCATGTGCCACCATACTGTGAAAAGGTATATTTCATAATCTGTTACTTGATTATCTGACAGTGATTATAAGGTTATTGTCAACTGTATAATCTTCAATATCTTGTGCACTTTTGTGAGAATATAGCCTGATTTATATTTTGCTTAGCTTTTTTCTGGTTCTTGAGAGTGGTCTGCAGATGTCTAATGGTTGTGAATTATTTGTAGCAGACCCACGGTTGACAGATTGTGACACTCTTCTCGATAATATACATGGTCTGAGAGCAGGAAAAACTGTCCACGTTCCAATATATGACTTCAAGACTAGCTCTCGAGTAGGTTACGGGTTGTGGTCATCTCTGTCTCTGTTTTCATCACATAAAAACTCTTATTCTAGGTTAATGCAATCTCTAGTTATCTGTCCATAAAAAAGATGAAGCAGGGGATGAAACAATTATGGAAAATCAGTTAATGATAGCCTAGTTGTTTAGCACATGCCATGAGAAGGCTAAATGTAATGGTACTTCAGTTGATCTCCAAGTTCATGTGGACTCTTATACATTTGATAGTTCATTCATAATGCATTCTTTCTTATGTTCATCATTATCATCATTTCTCTCTCTCCTCCCACTGCTTACTCCTCTTAAGTATTTGCTTTTTTGTATTATTGACAGAAACCTATTTGTTAACTTATACTAATGCCCTGAAGTCTTCTTTGTACTGGTTTTTGAACAGGACAGTAGAAGTTCCTAGTTCTCGCATTGTGATTATTGAAGGCCTCTATGCCTTAAGCGATAAGCTGAGACCATTGCTCGATCTTTGTGTATCTATAACAGGTGGAGTTCACTTTGGCCTTGTCAAACGTGTTTTACGGGGCATTCAACGTGCTGGACAAGAGCCTGAAGAAATAATTCACCAAATTTCTGAGACAGTGCTTTACTTGTCCCACCATTGATGGTTTTCTCTGGGCTTCTCATTATGTTGCCTTGTTTTTTTTTTTTTTATAATAATTGTGTTGCCTTGTTAATTTATAATAGGCGTTTCCTTCATGTTTTGTTCACATTTTTTTTTCACACAGGTTTATCCCATGTACAAGGCATTTATTGAGCCAGATCTCCAAACAGCACACATTAAAATAATTAACAAGTTTAATCCTTTCACTGGATTTCAGAGCCCTACTTATATTCTGAAGGTGAAACTCAATATTTGTTCAGTTGTCTGTACTGAAATTGTGTTTTGTCATCATATGAACATCATCATGGTACTTTCTGTTAGCACTAATGGCCTTTTTTGTAGTCTACAAGATCAGTTACAGTTGAACAAATCAAGGCTGTTATTTCTAAAGAATTCACAGAAAGAAAGGAGGAAACTTATGACTTATATCTTCTACCACCTGGTGAAGATTCTGAAGCATGTCAATCGTATCTGAGGATGAGGAACAGAGACGGAAAGTACAAACTCATGTTCGAGGTGGGATGATAGTAAATTAAATCTCTCCTCAAAAATAATCTATTCATTTGGAAATTGCCCACTTAATTTCAATGAGAATTACTAGTAACCTGCATGCTCTTTTATGCACATTATTATAGTGTCTGCATTTATTGTTTTAGTATAAGTTTCAACCAATGTCAAGTATTGAATAATCCACACTTGAGGGATTTGATTTCTTTTTCTTACACTGAATCACTTAAAGAAATCGACATTTTATACCAGGTTTTTCCTTATCTTTTTTTTTCAATTTTTATTTTATCTTCATCTATCTGCTTTCTGTTGGATTCTACATCTTGTTTGCATTTTCCTAAATGCCTGATTTAGTCTGGTACTATTTGTCGTCTCCTATCCATTACTTAATGATTTTTTTCCTGTTTGCTACTTTAGCCTATGATTACTATTTCTTGTCAACTAGCGAGTACTTAGATGCAGCATAGAAGGAGAAGAGAAAAAGGATCTAAAATAGAACCAATGCCCATCATCCTTTTCTAGAGGTGCTCAAATGATGAATATGGTCTTGAGCTCCTAGGAATTGTAATTGAACAGATTTCTTAAATTTAAGGAATAATATTGCTCGCAACAAAGTCATGAAACCTCATGAAATCTGAACCTTTATCACACACATTACTGCCTGTTGCGTTACCAGGATGCTAGACACCAATTGCATCATGGAGACAAGATTTCTTGGGCTTAAAGTCCAGCAGTGGAAACATTGTTATCAAGATCACCCATCATTTGTGGATTTGTGGCATTGATAAAATACCTTGTTTGCTTAACTAGGTTTCTGTAGATATATAACCCTTATCCCTAAGCCTTGGGCCATTAACCATCAAAGTTGATAGAACTTGGGATGTCTTCCACATTTTCAAATGGAGAAGACCTAAAAAGAACTCCATTGATTCTTTGTCCTATCATGCAAAAGTTTTTATACCATGATGGAGAGAATATTTTTTGAAGTCTCAAAGGAGCATTATGGTTGATAAGTTTATAATGAAAACAAAAGGATGAGCATACATAGACATGAAGAATTTTATTGAATTGACTTTATATTTTAATGGTTAATTAAACTCAGTGATGCAATTATTTATTAGTATTTGGCTGATTATGCAAGGATGGGAGACGTGCTGTGAATTTTGGGGTTCCTATATAACCATAATGCTTCTTTTGTGCAAGAATGGGTTACAGACAGTCCATTCATAATCTCACCTAGAATAGCTTTTGAAGTTAGTGTGCGCCTTTTGGGAGGGCTGATGGCTTTGGGGTACATAATTGCAACCATCCTGAAAAGAAGTAGCCATGTCTTCAGTGACAACAGAGTGTGTGTGAAAACTGACTGGTTAGAGCAACTTAACCGCCAGTATGTTCAGGTATCATGGAACCTAAGATGTGTGGTTGGTCAAAACTTAATATTTTTTGAAGTTTATTGTGCTATTTCTTTCTGAATATAAGTGGGTTCAATGTCAGTGAAACTTGGAACTTTGGTCCAGGCTTCAGAGTAACTAATTGAGAGCATGGAACATTGCCTTTTTTTTTTCTTTATTTTTTAATTAAGAGTTCAATGCTATTATGCTACTTTTATGGTACTTATTATATCATATGTTGGTTGCAGTGGGGTCTAACTCTTTATACCTCATAGCTAAGTGATGATTAGTCTGTGATCCCTAATGGATTTTTTTGTTTAGTAAATGTTGATAAATTTTCCATGAAATTATACTTCCTCTTTTTTACTTCTAATTATCAGTTCTTTATTATTCCAAACTTATCAACTGACATGAACATGCACTCTCTACTCATGATATGTTTTAGCTGGTTGCTTTTATGTTGTTTTTCCACCCTGATCTTCTCTGTTGATTCCAGCTTTTCTCAACTTGCAAAGGCCTTGTCCCTAATATTTGCTTAATTGATTTGGGTCTGGAGATTTTCCAAGTTAGCCTGGGACTTGGCTTAACTATGCTTATTAGCATAATAAAACTTTATTGAGTTTCGAGCTTACCTTTGTTGAAATAGCTTTGCCAATAAACAAACTAAATTTCCTTATGCCTTCCTCCTCCTGCCACTTCAAAGCTACCATTTTCTTGATAGTAATCTGATATAGATTTGATGCATCAGATGGACAGTTGCATGAAAATTGTAAGTGTTCTCCAGTGATTTACCTTATGCTGTAGAATATTGCATGCAATCCATCATTGTTACTTTGTTCTGATAAATTTTCGTAGCTTAGTTGTACCTAAACTTTGCCTGGAATAAAGGTACAAGGCAGAGATCGTTTGTATGTCAAATATGTGGCAGAATAGCTAGGCTTGGATGGTTCATATGTTCCTCGTACTTACATAGAGCAGATTCAGCTGGAGAAGCTTATCAATGACTTTATGGTATGATTCTCCTACATGATTCTACTTTATCCAATGTGTGCATAGTCCTTATCTGATCAATTTTCAGGCGTTGCCAGAAGATTTGAAGACAAAGCTCAGCATAGATGATGATTTGGTTTCTAGCCCTAAAGAAGCCCTTTCTCGAGCATCTGCAGATAGGAGAAATAAGTATCTAAGCCGGTATTCTTTAGTTCCCGCCATTTTGTGATAAACCTGCCATTGTAAACTAGAGATGTTTTATTACAAAAAAAAAAAAAAAAAAAAAAGGAAAAGGCCAGAAAATAAGTAGGCAGACCTGTCGGTATCATTGTACTGGATATATTTGATGATAGACCATTTTTTAGTCATCGCAACAATTTAGCTTATAATGTAGTTCATGATGCTTTAAGAAGTTCTACTGTTTCTTCCAAATTCATGTGCATTTTCTTTGGGTTGAATAAATCCTTTCTGTGGTTGCTTAATTTTGAAAGTCAAAATTACATTTATGACGTGTTTGCTTGCTTATTCATATTTTGCATCTTTAACAAGCTTAATTCTTCTGACAAGTTTATTTGCATATTAACAGAAGTACATCACTCACATACACGAATCAAAGGGATAAGCATTTGTCTAAGTTGACAAGACTTGCTGTTAATAATAGAAGATTTGAAGGAAGAACTCCTGAGTCACCTGCCACACTTGCAAATCAGTTGAGTGTGAATCCTTCATTAAGTAGTATTTAGATAAATGGCTATTGTAATTGTCTATTTGTTCACCATCACACAAAATTTCCCAATGAAAGTGTTGAGAATTATTTTCGCCCTCTGTTTATCAGTGACACAGAGAGGAGAGTTTCGTATATTTGCATTTCCTCTTTAATCTCTTCTATTCTTGTTCTTGTGTAAGCAGTAAGTTTCGCCTATTATTTTTCTCTGGGAATGTTTCAGGGTGTCATTACTGAACTCTCTGAACAGATTGCCACACTGAATGAGAGGATGGATGAGTTTACAACTTGGATTGAGGAGCTGAATTATAAGTTCACTATCAGGAAAGTTTCAGCTAGCCAACAAAACTTGGCAATGAAGGCAGAAGCCTGCAATGGCTCTGGACCCACTTCAGTGTTTGTTTCTGGCTTGGGTAATGATTCACTAACTGGATCACTGCTACCGACTTCTTCATCTTCTTCACAATTGGCCAGGGAGTCACCACTGATGGAAGAGGTACCTCAACTAATTCAAGATAACTATAATTTTAAAAGAGTAATTCATGAATTGGTTGTTCGAATCATAGGGTGGATGTGTTTCTAATTTGTTATCTCATGAATTTTAACTGTTAATAGTATCAAGATAGAGAATCTTCTAGTATACTAGAATGCTACTAGATTTGTTCTGGTTGAAGGATCAATCTTTTGAGATTTTGTTTCAAACAAGAAGAGAGCCCTTAGACTAGGGGCTAGACAATGCCATACGGTATGGACTTGTGTGTAAATTCAAGAAACATCGGGAAATGGTGGAACAACTGAGTTGCATGGTAGCCTGTTAAAAAGGTTGGTTGTGAGAAGAAACAATCCCTGTTTGGTGAGGAAGATTGCTGAGGCTATTTTTTTCATTAGGATTAAATGGATATAAACATATAAGATGGGGAATTCACATTATCTTATATTGAGGATTTTTGTTTTTTGGTCTAAGTTAGTGAAATTACTATGAAAACCCTAATTGGTATCTATGGTAATTTTTCATCATTCCCCCTCCTGAATAAATTAAAGGTGCAGATTCCCAGTGTTTAAAAGTTTGTGCTAAAGTTTGTGATTTTCATCTTTTTTTATTTTTGAGCTATCTTAGAAAAAATGATTTGTAGATTTATATGCAATTATAAATTCTTTTGATTACCAAATGATAACAAATAATAACCAAATATATTTCATAACTTCTTTAATTACATTTTGACTTCTATTAATATTTCATGTGACACTACTGGAAATAGATTCAATGCCCTTTTTTTTGGGTACATAAGAAATGACCTTTTGATTTATTGCCTTCTGAAGACTGTTGTTTGATTAATAAAACCATGCTTATGTCCGGAGCAGATTCTAGTAGTTGCCAGGGTGCAACGACAAATCATGCACCAGTTGGATAATCTGAGCAATCTTCTGCATGAATATTTGGGGGAGAGAGCTCGCCAAGAGAGAACATATAGGATCAGCAGAGCTATCGAGGTTGACTCCATTGCCCTGCCTCTTATTCTAACTTTGGCTCTTGGAGGCTTAGGCATCTTTTTGTTTAGGGGTCTCACGTTCCAAAAATAATTTTTATGTCAGGCAGCGTATTTTCACCACGCTTTGCAGTTTGTACAGAAACGTCTAATTATTGTTGGCTTTAACCATATCACCCAGAGAGAGAGCCCATGCTCTTTTCATGTAAAATGTTGTAAATATGGAATGTTGAAGTTCACAATAAAGGGCTTTGTTGATTATTTTTGGCGTTAATGCCATCTTCAACTTCAAATTTCTCTGCGATGTTTCATGTGAAGCGTTGTTTGATGGGGGCAAACACTATGTAATGCTCATAATCGTGCCCAAATGTTCTCAGGTGAGTAGAAACCTTCAAATATATATATATATATTCAGTTTTTTGGGAAATTTTGGAGAGGGTGTTTGATCCTTTAACCTCTTACACTGTAAAGTGACAAATTAATTTAATGTTATGCAAGGTATATTAAGATCCTTAAGATGACCGAAGATTTATTTTTAGCAATAAACAATGTCATGAATTTTGTAACTTTTTACATTATGAAGTGATACTGAATAAACTACTACTTCAATGTTGCGTAAGAGGTGGAAAATTAAGATAACAGAATTACCATCATTATCACCATCAACATCTTCAGGATTACACTTCACAGGCAATTCTTGCCTACATCTGATGTGTTTACATCAACACTCAGACGAAATGAGATCCAATTAGATCCGTTAAATTTCACCCCATTTAAGTGTTAGTGTACATACACTTTGCAAGCAAAAATTTCCCCTTCCTCCACTGCTCTAATCCACAGGGAGACTAGGACGAATACCAAGTGAAATCGTCCATATACCTATGGACATCCACTACCGTAGGTTGTGACGATTTCCAATTTAATAGCAGTTTGATTGTATTTATTTATCTTTTTTCTTTTCGGTATTGCAGTAGACTCTACTAAATCCATATACCTATCCAGAATACCAGAAGCTAATCCAGTCGCCGACTAACCATCGAGACTAAATGGTACTTGAAAGCAAAACTTGAAAATTCCCTCAGCTACTTGATTCTCACTGATGTACAACATATCATGATTTATCAAACACATGCTGAGCATACAAGCTAGACTGCAAGAATTTCGTACCATTAAGGGAAAGTAAAATACTAAGTTATCCAATAGTACAATAAATTCATCTTGACCCTCAGAAAAGAGAGGAGGTAATTTCGGACACCTCAGCTGTGACCTGAGAAAAATCTGCCTTCAATTTCTCCTGCTCCTCCTGGTCTAGTTCCCCCTTAGGAGGCTTGGTTAACACCAGAACACAACATGTAGGTCTCTTACTGGCTCCAGCATTTGCAAGATCCTGAAATAGAAGATTGAACATAATACTGAGAAAAACATCACCAGAGAATAAACCAGGAAGATAATGTACAATGAAGTACTGTCAAAAAAAAAAAAAAAAAAATCAGTAGTCATATTGGCTACCTTGTACTTAAAAGCCTTAAAGGTTTTGATTATCACATGCCCGAAATATCAAGAAAAGTTGTCCATATTGTTAAGACTGAACATATCAACAAATCAAATGCCTATCAAAAGAACTCTCACTAAAAATTTGTGCCCTCAAAACATAAGCAACTAAGAGATTATTCACATGTCTTCTCACTAAAGTCGTGGAACAAATTTGTTGGCAAATCAACTGATTTTTATCCACTTAGTTAGCAATGATAAAAGAAAGTCCTGTTTTAAGTTGCCATACTGTCACGCAAACAAAAGGCACTTCCTAAAACCTATAGAACGGTAGAAAATGAAATATTTTGCAAATACAATCCTGTCATCTTACAAGAAGAAAGAACAGCAGGTATTATGGTGCCACCCAAAAGCAAAATGAAAAAGGAGGATAAAAAAAATCCAGGCTTACTTCTTTGGAGGAAACATATATATAAGGAATGTCAGCTTCCTCACACAAGATTGGAACATGGGTTATCACATCTATGGGAGATATGTTTCCAGCTATGACACATAACCTGCACCAAATACAAAAACCATGTAACGCTCAAAAAGCAATTTCAGGCTTTGATTATAATCAAGCTACTCTATGCATAAGTTACAAATAACATCAAACTTATGTAGGTCGTGAACAATGTCAGGCAAAAATTCTTTCAAATAAAGAATTCACAGGCAGCAGAATTTTTACAATTTTTCAACTTTGACAACTACGCCGACTAGTGATGCATAAGAAAAATGTATAATTTAATTTGAATTGCTTTGAATCATATACTGACTGACAAGGCAACTGTTTTTACGCTCTTCTCCAAAATTCGAAGTCTTAGTTGTCTGCCAAGAGCCAAATAGCAAAGGATATAATTTCCCCATTTCATCTCTACCTATGTTGAACATAATTTTCCAAGGTAATTAAAAGTATCACAATGATTCACACAATGCCAGCTTTCTTTGTCCAGTATGTTTCTACCCAAAAATTTAAACAGGTGTTCACTTTTTGGCAGTTAATATTAAATATTTTTGATGAATTTGACAGACTATGTAAGTTCAGTGAAACATAACTACATGAAAATAATGTGCATGCAATACAAAGATAAAGCTCATTATTTTCTATCTGAATAGTATGAAAAGTTATGCTTATAGAACCACATAAATAGCTATCATACAATTGCTAAATGATAGAAGATTTCACTTAACAAGCATGCATCATCTAACAAATATCAGAGAGATCTAAATATCTGACTCAACTCCAAGCAAATGCACTCCAACACTTCATTTTTATGCCAACTTTACGGAAAAAAAAAAATACCATGCACTTTTCCAAGAAATCTAGAAATAGGAAGACATTCTTGGTTTCAAAAATAAGAGAAGACCAGGAAAAATAATACCGCCCTCTAAGCTATTTTCGTTCTTTAATATAATTATATCTATATAGTAATTTAAAAAAAAAAAAATCGATTGTATCTAAACAACAAAATGGGATTGCTTCAAAATCCCATGATGTATACCATAAACTGACCCTTTATGACCACGCCGAATACATTTAACCACCTCTTTAACTCCTCTCTTCAAGCATTTATGTTCAGCAGCTGGAACAACAAGACAACAATTTATCATAGTTCAACAAGAAATAAATACAATTATCAATCAGACCAAAACTAATAAAATGAATTCCCAAAAAAGAAAAAAAATCACACTCATGAGTCATTACCCTCACATCATATCAATTCACTCAGATGCATCAACGAGACAATTCCCATCTCTGGTTCCAATTATACTCATCTGAGAGTGTATTTTTGAAGATTGTTTTTTTATCTTTACCAATTTTCTAATAAAATCGAAGCATATAAGAGTGAGAACAAGAAAGAACTAAAAGCAACCCACATTTTTTTTTTCAGAAAAAGAGAGAGAAATGATAGAGACACAAACTTCCAATCTAATTGTCCAATATGAGAATACCTCGGCGAACAAGCTTGAGGGTCTTCTTGGAAAGCTTTTTGCCAGCAAGGGGCTTGGCAATAGGGGACAAAGCTAACACCTTTTTCCTCTCTTTCTCCTGCTTCTGAGATCTCTCTGCTTCGCTATCACTTCCCATTTTTCTCTCTCTGTTTCTATTTCAGAGGAGTTATCGGCAAGGGATGATGGCGGAGAGGAAGGAGGCTTTAGGGTTTATTGAGCTCTCCTGTTTTTATTTTGTTTGCTCGTATTTATATAGGGTTTAAGACCTAAAAAAAAGAGGATGCTTCAGAAGTAAAGAAAATAAAGAAAAATTATTTATTTTTATTTTTTAGGTCTAGATAAAGAAGAAAGGGAAAAAAAAAATTTAATTAAAAAGTATTTAGAATAAAATTATAAATTTATCATAATTCTTTTTAATTATCATATTTATTTTTTTATTTTTAAATAATAAAAAATTATAAATTTTTATTTTTCATCCATATTTTTTTTATTTTACCTCATTTCAAATATAAAGTTAAGAGTTAGGTTGTACGTAAACTTCATTAGATTAATGTTTTCAAGATTCAAAAACGTTTCGTTTTTAAAACTTTACATAAACTTTTTAGAAACATTTCAGGTAAATTTTCGTAATATGGTAAAATTAGAAACTCATTTTCAAATCGGAAAAACGTTTCCTAAAAGAAAAAAAAAAGAAAATAAGGAAAAAAAACATTTATAATCAATTAAGAATAAAAAGTATTAAGGGTAAAATAATTTCTACTATCATTTAGATAAAGAAGAAATAGAAAAAATAATTTTTAATAAAAGGTATCAAGATAAAAATTATAAATTTATCATAATTCTTCTTAATTATCATATTTATTTTTTATTTTAAATAATAAAAAATTGAAATTTTTTATTTTTCATTCATATTTTTCTTTTCTTTTTATTTTACCTCATTCCAAATATAGGGCTAAGAGTTAGGTTATACAAAAACTTCACTGAATTAACGTTTCCCTATTTCGAAACCGTTTCATTTTCGAAATTTCACATAAACTTTTCAAAAACGTTTCAAACAAGCTTTTGTAACATATTAAAATTGGAAAAATTTTCAAATCGGAAAAAGGTTTCCTAAATGGAAAAAACAAAATAAGGAAAAAACATTTATAACCAATTATGAATAAAAAAGACTTATTATTCCTAAATAATAAAATAATAATAAAAAATAAAAATCCATTAAATTCCTAAATAACAAAATAATATCAAAATAAAATATAAAGGCTGTCAATTTCCTAAATTATTTAGGATTAATTATTATTAAGAAAGTATAGACATTATTTTTCTTTGTTCTAAAAAATTTGATTTGTTATTTTTCTTAATTTTTTATTTTTAATATTTATTGATAGTAAATTATGTTTAAAATAAATAATATTATTAAATATTTTATTTAAAAAATTAGTATTTATAAAATGTTCTTATATTTTTAATATTTATATATTTGCTCTTATATGTTTAATATTTTCTTGTTTCCCCAACATTTTCATTTTTTATATTGTTGATAAATACCGTTTCATCATTTTCTTTTTCCATTTCCATACAACATAGGTTAAGAGTAGCACAGTGTAATTTGACTTTTATTTTTTCTATGTAAAGTGTTAAAAATAACTTTTTATTTTTTGTCATGTAATAGCATGTTTGGATATATATTTTACAAAATCAATCATTTTAATCTATTTAGGAAGCCTAATTGTTGGTATTATTGGATATATATTTTACAAAACAAATTTAAATAGTTTTGACATTCAAATTTGTTTTTTATATTAAATTTTAATTTTAAAATTTTTAATAAGATTTAGGTTTTTTAAAATAAAATTTTTTTTAACTCTTCAAAAAAGTAAATAAAATTGAAGAATTACAATATTATTAATAATAAAACGTGAGGGATTATTTTTCTTTTGGTTAAGGTAAGTGACTATAACACTATGTAAAGGGTAGCATAATTTTTTTTTTTTAAAAGGTTAAGAATTATTTATTAAAATTTAAAATATAATAATGTAAATATAAAATTTGAATTAATAATAATTTCTTAAATTTCCTTTTTAAAAAAAATAGTAGAGAATAAAGTAATTCTTGTCTGCTTCATGCTATTTTTTTATTTTTTTCCTCTCTGTCGATTTTTTTGGGTGCAAATCTATTTTGTTTTTCATCTTTGAATGGGCTGGACTTTCTTCCACGCCCAGCAGCTACTACTATTGATCCGAAGATGGTGAGTTTGTCCACAAGATTTGGACCTACAGCATTTGAAAACTAATATAACCGAACAGAAATCCAATTTTCCTTGAGACAGCTATTTCGTAACTTAATTAATGTGAATAAATTAAGGTTCTAATAGTAATTTAAATTTAATTTTTTATGTGTTAGTATGATTTTAACTCAATTTTTAAAAATTATCAAAATATGTCAGAATCATAAAATTAAGTGTTTTTTGTGAAATTTATGTTAGAATATATTGAAATTTAATTGACATACTTTTTAGATTTATATATTCCATGATTTTAACTTGTTACGCTAATATAAAATGAGTTAACATTGCATTCAATTTTACAATGCTCTCTTATTTTGACAAGTTTTTGAAGTTTTGATCATAATAAGATAAAAATTGAAGTTCTCATTAGGCGTAAACTAAATTATGAGCAAAAATAAGCAAAGAACAAAATAATTTGTAGGATTCAGTAATTGAATTAAACAAAGCCTAATCTGTCAGATTATATATAGAAAAGTAATCAAACGATATATAATTGAAGTTAATTTAAAATGCCTAGTCCATATTTTGCCAACATGTTCTCTTTCTGCTACTTCTTTCCCATACATCCATTGAAAAGATCTTTTGCCATAAGCTCTTATGAGACCAGAGTCCCTTGCATTTGATAGGAATCAGATACAGGAGTTTCTGATGATAAAGTAGAATCGTAGTTTAAAAACTTCCCTTCAGATTGTAAATAACGATTGAAATTTTGAATTTTATCATAGTTTGATGTTACTTTGATGTGATTTTCTATTTTACTTGAAATTTTTAAAAATTTTTATACGCATGGTAAATTCTGTTTTTAATAGATATAACTTTAAGAAAAAAAAATCACTTTGGTTAGCAGATTTTATTAATTTTATTTGAACTCTAAAACCCATTCAATTATTTTTTCTAAAGCAAATTTACAAATAACACATGAGTAAATAAATGATTCAGGTATTATTTGAATCCTTTATTTCTAAATTGTTGCATATTCCTTAATTATTATTGCTAATTTATCCCCTTATACGTAATAAATATACTATATGAATATATATAAACCTTTTCTTTATTACACTACAATATCCTTATTATATAGCCTTGTTATTTTATCGTTGTCTTTTTTTAGATAATTAATGAATTATAATAAAGGCTAAATGAGAATTATAAAAATTAAAAAGAATATAAGAACAGTAAAATCTTACGAGATATACAAGAAGAAAAATGTCAAATTTGAAGTTGTTAATTCTGTTATGTTATAAAGTGAAATTCTCATATATCATTATTTATATTTATTTTTTTTATTTGTACCAAAAAAAAAAGATAGATAAAATACAGGTGATTAAAATTTTCAAGTATAGAATTAATTAAAAATTTTACTTAAATTAGATTTCAACTTCAAGAAAACAATATACAATAATTCTTATATAATATATCACTAACTCGTTTTATTTATAAAATTAGAAAGTTTAAGAAAATAAAATAAAAAAATAATTCAAAGAAAATTCATAAAATCCCATCATCCCAAATGAAAGAGATGAACTACAGACATAATAACATATAAATAGCATTTAATGAAAAAAATTAAGGTAAAACTGGAAGACTCACTAACGGGGAGAAAAAGGCATTTAATGAACCTTCAGTAATTGAATTTAATACTTGGGAGTAGGGGTGGGCACTAACAGGAGAAACCAAAGTACCTATCAAATTAAATTGGTACTGTGGAATTGATTCACTTTAAACATAATTGAAGTTTGATTTGATTTTTTTAAAAAAATTAATTAATTCAATTTGATTCTATTTTTAAATAAAAAAATTTCAATTGAATCGAATCAATTCAAATTTATTTAAAATTTGATCAAAATAAATTGAACTCATATTAAAACAAATAAAAAATTTGAAATACTATTTTAAAATTTGTTCCTTATCTTAAAAATATTTTAAATATATTATAAAAACTATTATTACATATTTAAAATTATTTTTTATATTCAGTTTAAATGAAATCAAATATAATTAAACTATTATTTTGATTTAATCAATTCAATTTAATTTATAAATCTATTCAGGTAAGCTGAATTTGCATTTTTAGAATTTAATTTTTTAATTTTGATCAATTCAATTTGATTTGATTTAATACTCATCCTACTTGGAAGGAGTAGTTGGGTCTTGATTAAAGTGGATACAAAACGGTGTAAATCAAAAACCGATCGAATCAAACTAAATTTATTTAAAATCAAATCAAAATAAATGATTCAACTTTATTTAAAATTTATTATTTATATTAAAAATATATTATACAAATTATTAGTTATATTAAAATATATTATAAAATTATTATTTATATTAAAATATGATAAAATTATTTTTTAAAATAATAGTTCAAACTGAACCAAATTATAATTGAATTAAATTAAATTAGTTTGATTCAATTTAGTTAGTAATTTAATTTAATTTATATTTTTAAAATTTTGTTTAATTCAATTCAATTTGAATTATATATATATATATATATGCTTAAGACTATAAGTGTTGATGTTGGGAATGCGAGAGGCTAATCACAATGCTTTATTACAATTTTATAAATATCTATGAAATAAAATTATTATTTTTTATTATCAAATAGTTATCAATTTAGTTAAACATATTTTAGTACTATTTTGTAATTCACCGTTGCTTTAGAAAATGTTAGTATATAATTAGACTCTTTAGTACATAAAAATAATTATAATTGAGATTTTTGTAATACTTTAATACTATATTAAAGATTATATTGATTGCAACAAGAAAAATTCATGGTTTTTACTTTTTCTTTTTCATCTGCTTTATCTTCTTCTGTTTTTTTTTTTCTTGTTGCCTTTTTTAATTATTATATCTAACTATTTTTAGACTGTTTTGTTAGGTTTTTTTTTAATTGTCATTTACAATTTTTTTAAGTTTTTAATAAGTATTTTTATGTGTAAAGGTACAAAGTTTTAACTATTTATTTGTCAATTAATTAGAGTTGATATGAGATAAATATTTTTATGTAAATAATTTCTAATACTTATTTGTCAAGCTGGAAAAATTATTCTTTTTTTTTTAGAAAAAACATATTTCATAGAAATGGATTAGAAGGGAATTGTCTAAATCTATATGATTTGAATACTTCAGTTTCTATTATTAAAAAACTGTTTTAATTTTAAAAATAACAAAAATAATACATTTGGGAATGTGAGGTGAGGCACTAATTTCTTAATTTCATCCAGAGTTACTTTTAACTTTTTTTTTTTAAGAAAAAAAAACAGGTCATAGCATTTGATTTCCCCTATTACATAATTATTGTCTATATTAATTTTTTTTTTCTTTTTGGTCAAATTAGAGAAATTTTTTCTAATTATCTATTGAACTCAAAATATGATATTGATAAAACCTTAGAAGTAATATATGCAACTATGCATATACATGTTGGGAAGTTTTGTATAAGAAGTATATTAACTTTTACATTTGATTTATTTATTAACTTCAAAGACAATATATTATAAAATATTATATTATCTCTAAATTATTGAGATATGTATTTCATTATATTAAATAAATCTATGTAAATAATTAATTATAAAATATTTTGAGAAAACTCTTTACGCTTCACTCTTCAATCAGTCAATAAATTATTTTCTCTCTACTTAGAATGTGTCAAACTCTGAAGACACCGATAAAAGTTGTACTTAATGACCCAACAAAGCATGACCCACCACGCTGATGAACTTCACTGATGGCCGTATTGTTATATTGATCACTTAGAGAAATATTTCTCAAAATTCGACCAAACCCATTAATTTTTATTGCTCTGGGCACGATGATTTGTGCAGGAGGTGGTGTTTGTATGTTTACTGCAACCCAAAAATCTCCAGTTGATGTACTCTTGATGTTATCTGGAATTTCTTCGAAATTCACCAACACTTTTGATGTGCAAGCTTTTGGGCCTTTTAGCCAATATTTCTGAACTCTATTAGCAAGAAACTCCGTGAAAAGGAGATAAGTGCCATCACGACTGACTGCAACACCTGCCGGACCAGAAAGATTTTGCAACATCACAGTAACTCTATTGGAATTTGGATCATATTTTAGCAGTCGTCCTGATGTGTCATTAGTAGCCAAAATTTGTCGAAATTCGCTGCAGCAAAATGCATATGTAGCAAACTGAATCCTCTATTATAATATTTAAAGTTATCCTCTATTATAATATTGAAACACAATTATAATATTTAAAGTTATAAATTGTTTGAAAAATTTAAAAGTTATAGTTAAAATTATAAATTAATGGAAAGTTTTGAACTTTTGAGGTGAAGTTTTTATGACAAGAATCTAAGTCGAAAATACCTGATACTGAATTTGCTACTAAGATCAGTGAAATAAACAATTCCTGTAGATTGGTCAACATCCAAACCATCAAGGAAACGAAAAGGCACTCCTTCTGCAGCATTGGCAACGAGTCTTGCATGCCTTCCATTACTTCCAGCAACCAAGAGCCCAAGATAAGCGTCGGCAATGAATAGCTCCCTTGTTCTATAGTTGAAGCCTATACCCAGGGGGCTTCCACATATATTGCCCAAAGCTGGGTTGGTATTGCCATCGCAAACTGCCTTAGACCTGCAGCCATAATAAATTCATCGAGTTCAGTCTATGCATATTAAAAGATAAAACGATAGCTGTCATGATTGTTGAACTCCAAACTCTGAAACCTTTGATATCATATACAAAGAAACTACTCAACTAGTTAAAAACTGAGTCTTGTACGATCCAAAAATATGTGTTGCATCCACAAGAATGGTGTAAAAGTAGATAATATATATGATAGGATACCTGTTTGGTGTACTGACGGCATAATCTTGAAAGCCTACATTGGGACCTTGATATTTGAGAGTTCTACCATCCTGAATCCCGGTATGGGGTCCTTGACCACGCAAGTTGAAGGCAATAGCCTCAGGGCCCATGGCCAGTGGTGGTAATGGAAGTTTTTTGAAGTATGATATGGAAAGAGTAATGGAAGGAAAAAAGAAGAAAAGAATGGAAACAAAAAGCATTGTTACTCTTGCAACACCGGAGGCCATAGCCATTGTTGGGATTAGGAGAGTAATGCAAAGTTCAAGAGCTGCTGCATTACTTATATACATAATAATTTTGAAGGTGTCAAGAAGGTTTTGGGATTGATAGTGATCAATAAATAGAATCCATTTTCTACTCATTAAGAATCATATTTTAGAATTATTTCTGTTGACATAGTCTTAGAAAGAGGGAGAAAAATGCGTTTCATGAACCTTAAGTGATTGACTTTGACGCACAAGGACAAAACGTGTTAACGTTGGGAATAAGAGGAGCAAGTGACAATGCTTTAGTATAATTTTATAAATATCTTTGAAATAAAATTATTATTCTTTATTATCAAATAGTTAGCTATTTAGTTAAACATCTGAATAGTAACTAAATTTTATTACTATTTTGCAATTCATTGTTGTTTCACAAAATGATATCACATTATTAGACTCTTTAGTATATAAAAATAATTATAATTCAGAATTTTATAATACATTAATAATATAATAAAAATTATAGTGATTACAAAATAAAGACCATTCATTATGTAAAATTTTTCTTTTTTCCGCTTTATTTTCTTCATATTTTATTTTTTAATTACTATGTACCACTATTTTTTAAATAAGATCTATTTTTTTAATTGCCATTTACAAAATTTTTAGGCTTTCAATTAAGTATTATTACATGATGAAGTTATAGATTTTTTTTAATAACTTATTTGTCAATTAATTAGAGTTGATATGAGACAGATATTTATATAAATAATTTCTATTACTTATTTATCAAGATCGAAAATTTATCTTTTTATTGTGTATATAAAAAAAAGTATCAATTTTTTAAAATAACAAAAATCATTAATTTTGGGAATGTGGGATGAGCACTAATTTCTTAATTTCCCCAGAGTTTACTTTAAAAAAAAAAAAAAAGTTCAGAGCATTTGCTTTCTCCTGATATATTTATATGATACTGTTGAAAGCTTAGAAGTAAACTGCAACTATGCATACAAATGTTGATGATAAATAACCACAAATTGGGATAGATGAGTTGATTTTGTGGTTAGATCAGACATGGACCAAGTCACAACTCAACCCACTTGATGATGATGGTTGAGTCTTTTACATTGGTTTGAAGTTGAACTAGTATTCTAATAGTGACGAAAATCATCTAATCACTTAACTTCTATATCAAGAAATACAAAGAAGAAAGGAAAGATGGCCGGCCTAAAGGTTGCTAGCTACACTTCCTTGTATAGGAAAAGCTTAAGTTAATGTATTTAATTAGATATAATATATACGTAGGGTTCCATCTTTCGCTTTTTCATTATAATAATTCATACTTGTTTATCTAAAGAATTCAATTACTCTCTAGTTTTAAATGTTAGCAATTTATAATAAGCTTTAAAATGTGATTACTATCTAGTTTTAAATGTTAGCAATTTATAATAAGCTTTAAAATGTGATATGTAGTCTCAAATTTTTATTCCATATAATTTACATATAAAAATTATTCACGCGCTAAAAATTATAAAATATCACACGCAATACACATAGTAATGAAATTAGAGTATACAAATATGCAAAAAAAAAAAAAAAAAAAAGAGCTTTATGAATGTTTTGGCAAAAAAAAGTCACATCACAAGGCCTTTGTATTTTTGCTAATAACACTTTTACTTGGATTTGTCCATATTCACCCTTCAAACTCTGTTTTTCATATTAAAGACTTTTGTAATAATACAAATAAAATTGATGAACAGCTTATTATTATGCAACTTAAAAATTACTAAACAAATCCATTCCCTCAAAAAACTTAATATAAAATATTTTGTAATTTCTTAATGTTTTTACAGTATTGTTTTTTGTATCATTCACTTTACTATCATAAAAATACTTAATGTAAAAATTTTTAAAAATAAAGAGCTCAATATGAACCAATTAAAATATATAAATTTAATAATATAAACACAAAAAGTTTAAAGTCTTAAAAATACATTTTGCCCATTTTTTTTTTCCAAGTAATGAAATAAAAATAATAGGCAGGCCAATCAAAGTAGATAGCTGTCGCAGTGCCGAGTTTGCGGTCTGGTTATGGATCGAGGGTCAAGAGTTATATTTTTGAATTCTTCTACCCTTCCACTGCCAATCTCGAAGAACAAAGAAATTAACTAAGCTCCATTTGTCTCATGAAAAATATGTTTCAGAAAAATATTTTATGTATTTTCTTTTTAAGAAAATTGGTTAATAAAAAATATTTTTTCAATCAAAGAAAAAATCATTTTTTGAATTTTAACAAACTCATCCAAATGAAAAATAAATCATATACATACAAGTATTTTTTATAGTAAATAATAAATAATAAAAATATATAATATTTATGTCTAAATTTTATTATATTTTTATAAATCAAAAAATTAATATTTCTTATAATTTATTCCAACCTTCAGAAAATGTTGCTCAAAAAAATATATTTCTTAAAAAATATTTTCAAGAATAAGTTATTTGTCGTGAAACAAATAAAGCTACAAGTTCATCAAACATGATTTTGGGAGGTAAAAGATTTACGTTTCCATTTCCCATACTCCTTTTACTACAGAACAAAAACTCAATACCCCCATCCATTTCATGGAAACCGAAAAACTGGAAATAACTTCATGGTCTAAGTCTCAATTGACAGACATAACGAAGTACAGAACCACAAAAAAACTGATTAGGACTACCATGCTGCATCATTCCCAGCTGCTCCTTTTCAACCATGTGAATAGCATTTACACACCTGCCCAACGGAATGAGTTTAAAAGAACTAGTAACTCTAGTAGCAGCTTACTGATTCCACCACATATACCTAATAACTAACAATTTAAGGGGAGAAGATATACCAATAGTTTATGAAATGGAGACCATAACCCTGCTGCAAGCATGTTGAACTTTTGAAGGTCACATTGTCTTTAAATCAGCAAGAAATTCTTGAAGATCCTCCAACTTCGCATCAAAGAGGCCTTAAAAACAAACACAATAGAAAACAGATATTTCACTAACAATTGAGTTCAACTTGTGTGCATAACAACACAATCTTAATATGTTTACCCTTCCCATGATTCAATGTTGACAAATCTATGTTTGGATCATAAATCCTCTTTGTTCTAATGCAATCTGTATCTTTGATCCTTCTTGTCCTCAGCTTCTCTATTTTCGCACGAAGTTCAGAAGCAGTCTTTGTCATCTCTATAGCAAGCAATTGTTGAGAGTAAATAGCAGCACAACCGTCACTTATTAGATATTTTGGCCTTCAATATAATTAACAAAGACATGACAAGAACTCTTGCCATCTCCACATGAGATTTTTTAAAATGAGGGGCTTTTTCTTGTTTGTGACAATGGAAATTTAAGGGCGTCCTTGATAACATATAATTCCAAGAATAAAGCCCCTTCTGACCCAACACAAGATACAGAGAAATATGAGGGGAGAGACCTAGATTGCTAATAGTTAACATACAAAACTGCACAACCTCCAATCCAAATATTTCTGCAGCCAATTGTTGTTGTTAGCAATGGGAAAAGGTTTAGAAAAAGACTTCAAGCTAATTAAAACATTATGGGAAGAGAATAACACAAGGAAGTGTTTCAAGAAAAGAAATACAGCATAGAAATACTCCAAAAAGTCAAATTTAAAACTTCTTAAATCTTAAATAGCTGGGGAGAACTCTGTGAGTAGAGAACAATGGAACTCAATAAATAAGTATCCCCATTGAGACACCTGCAAACACATAGAACATTGGAATGGAAATGGCAAAACAGTAGATGCCACCAGCAAGGTTCTTTGTTCTAATATTACTGACATAATATCCAGGACTCATGGAGCTTTTACTGAGATTAAAACCAAGTCCTCTAATATCTCATCTCTTTAGTTCATACAAGTAAAATTTTTACTCTGCAGTATTCCTTAAATATTTTTCTCAAATCATTTTGCTTTCAGCAGATGACATGTGGTATTGAAATTATTTAAGCACTCCAAAATACAATTAATTGCTTAGACAATTACCTTGAAGCATGTCATTTGCAGAATTTTCCTCATACAACTGAAATGCTTCATTGACAAGTGCGGCACAATGATCACTTGAAGCAGATTGTCTTTCTAGTGCTTGAAGCTCACGATTCATCTCCGCAGACTCTTTCCCAATCTATGAAAGAAAATCAATTTGAAAATAAAAACATCTTGAAAAAAATGCACAATCAGATGCTGATGAAAATTCTTGCAACGCATAAACACAAAATCTTCCTACCAATATAAGCCTGTCTCTCAAGGACTCCAACTGTGCATCCAGCTCAGGATCACAGAGCACATCTTTGCATGTCAAACTTTCGTTTTGTGATTCCTTCAGGAAAATAAGTTACATATTATAAAAGATATGTCAGTCAGTAGTACAATTCAGAAACCCAGTATTTTGGTGAAGGAAATTGATATTTCCTATGGTCTCTAAGAAAATGTGATTATCAGTGTTCTAAACATAATGGCTATTGAAAATGGTGACATAGTATAAAACAGTATAAATATACCAAAGATTTCACATTAAAAATGATTCACCGTATACATTGATTCATAACACCTCATTTTTCCTGGATTTGCTATGTCTGTAGTGCAATTGCAATTCCCTTGTCCACACAGCTAACTCATCATTCTTTTTCTTATCTCTAGATGTTGAAAATTTTAACAAGTGCCTCGCAAATGCAATTATATATACCCAAAGTATAGTAATTACAGTATCATGCTAAACTCGACACCTAGCAGCATGATTTACAATAAGTCATCAGGTCAAACATGTGAAGGAAAGCCCATAAGAAAAACTATGAAAGCCCGTTTGTTTTTCTTCAGTCTTTCTTGAGCAGCTTCAGACCTCAACCTGAAACTTCTTAATATCAAGGAGATAATTTGAACATCCATACATTGTCATTTCACCACTCCCTGTTGAATATAAACAACCTACAACAGCAATTTCACAAGTTCATTTTGTTTAACTCTAATTAAACAGGTGCAAATAGTTCACAGAGTATCCATTATTAGTTATTTTAAGAGCCTTTCTGCCTGAAGGACCTTTTATTTGAACTTATTGGAGGAAATCTAGACACATTTGCAATTATCTAGGTGCCAGAAATTATATTTTAAAAGAAATTTAACTGCCTTGACATTAATTGATCAATGTTGGACATATTAACCTTAAGCAAAGCCAACAAGGCCAATCATGAAATTCATCACACTAAGGACAATCATATGAGAATCTAAATTGCACTGGCAAACAATTGGCAAGGTTGCAACTACGACAATCTGTGAATCCAATAAACAAAAATGTAGTAATGCAATTAAACCAATCAATAAAAAAAAAAAAATACTTAAGAGGGACAAATATACGAATATAAAATTAAAAATGAGCAGCGGCAATGAATAACAGTTAACATATAAGTAAAGAATGGACAGACAAAAACCAAATGATTAACAGAGAGAACATACAGTTTGTGGCAAAGAGAAACCTTGAGGAAGGGCAAAACAGTGGCGAAGACAGTATTCCTGCCACATACCCAATCTTCTTCCTACATTTGACTGTATTATACTCCGAATCTGATTAACACCCTGAAAGCAATGAAAGAATCACAAGCACCCAACAGTCAGTAGTCAAAATTACATCTAGCACCTCGATTCTAATAAAATTAACCACCAGACAGTTAGCAAATGGACAAAATGTTGAATTTTTAACTTGATTAACGAACAATTATCCCTAATAGAATTAAAAGAATAAGAACTAGAATTAACTGACCCGACAAACGTAATTAGAATTAAAAGAAAACTTAATTAATTAAATAAAAACCCATCTCATATAACCAAAAACTGGAAGAAAGAAAACCCTAACATTTTTTTTGGACGGGTACCTGGGCTAGTTGTTGAGATCTATCAGTGTCGTCAGCGTTCAAAAGAACAGAAGCGCCTCTGCAGCAACAAAAATTAGATGATTCCATTACCACGGGGGGGGGGGGGGGGGGGGGGGGGGGGGGGGGGGGGGGGGGGGGGGCGGGGGGGGGGGGGGGGGGGGGGGGGGGCGGGGGGGGGGGGGGGGGGGGGGGGGGGGGGG